>JAOVVB010000010.1:12988656-13006122 GCA_028570985.1 Heterobranchus longifilis | reverse complement strand
AACATTTAAGTGTGACAAACATGCAAAAGAATAAGAAATCAGGAAGGGGGCAAATAGTTTTTCACACCACTGTATTTAAATAAAACATTTAAACATTTTTTTGTGCCAGTTTATTTTTTATCCTAATGTTTTTGCATTACATGATCTAAAAGATTATATTTTGCTTACAACTAAAATTTTTACAAAACTTTATCGCCTCATTTTAATATTTAAATATCTATTTTTTGTAATATTAAATATTTAAGCAGAATATATAAAATTTTTATATTCTTTGTGAGCTTGCTTGTGACTCACAATTCCTTCAAGGTACAGTATTCTCTTAGATGCCCCTAATGCTGTATTCTTAGAAAGTGCATGACACAAGTGCAAATCCAGTTAGGGGGCTTTAGACCTAATAATCAGCTCCTACCTGAGGAATGGATGGCTTTGCTCCTCTTCTGCATCACCTCCATCAGTGCTCCCACGATGCCTGATGCAGGAGCAGGTGTGGGTGGGCCTGAGTCCGAACTGTCCGATACCTTCACAGTGAAAGTGAAATTATTCATTAGCCAGTTAGCTACAAGGAACTGAAGGAAAAAAAACAAAAAAACTGTCAGGAGCTTTACATTTCTTTTTTTATTCTATTTCTAGGTTTAAAAAAAAAAAAAAAAAAAGAAAAAAAACTGAGACTAAATTTCCACAAGTGCAAATACTGCCAACCATAAAAACACGGCATGTAGGGATTTTATACAACAAAAACCCTGACTGTTTCACTCCACAAATGAGCCAAGGAACAGTAAGAAAACATTAAGACCCTTAATAATAAGCAGTTTCTCCATTTTTCACCAAATAAGACACCACAGTCCCATCCACATAATTTCCACTGGCTTACAGCATTAAGACTCTTGATTTTACATATTCTTTCCCCTTCATTCATTTGCCTCTCAACAGCTGAATTTTATTTGTGGTTAGTCTGAGAACTGCTTTAGCTAAAATGGCAGAAAAGCATAGTTTTCGGATTTCTCACATGTCACTAGAGCAATGAGTGGAAAATCATAAATGCTACAGTTTCACCACTGATGTTGGCCATCTGTATTTATTAGGTACTCCGATTAAGGTTTTTGGGCTGATCAACGATCACGAAAATCTAAAACTGCCAATTCTGATCGCTAATCACAGGTCTTGTGGGGATTTTTTGGATCTTCTTTTGAAAGAATTTTATTTATTGTGCAAGTGCAGTATTGTTTATTTTTTCGCTATTTAAAGCAGTAAAAAAAAAAAAAAACTATTCTAAACAAATGTACAAATTGTAAAAATGTACAAATATAATTAGAAGAAAGTATTATAAATCTGAGAAAGTATCATAAATCTTATATTAGAAGGAGACATACAGTATGCAACATTTATATTCATATAGCAATTCTCATATTATTTCATGTAGATTATAAGGAAACTGAAACCAATAGAACAACCTGTCCCAGACTAAAGAGCAAACATTTTCTATTTCTTAACGAGCATCAAGTGGGTCTCACAAACGCTGAAATACTAATCTAAAATGCGACTGTCCTACTATACTCACTCGTTATACCGTGCAGAACATGAACCAAAGCTGCGTCAATGAATCATAAACCGAAACCCTGCACCAAACGTTTTTAAATAAACACACACGTGGTATTTGGCAAGGCAATCATGACTACTCATTAGTAAGCAGTGAGGACAGGCATTTATTTATAAATATCAGAATTTCTGCGTTTTTAAGAGACAGTCTATTCCTCTTATCATCCAGAATGTGTGCAGCCATGCTGAATAGTCACTCACTGTCAGCCCGCATGCATGGAGTCGTAAAGTAAACCCGCGCTGCCTTGGCCAGAGCTGGGAGCCTCTCTTTATTTCTCTCATTATTTTTGTGATAATGGTTTTAGCCTTTTTGCTCTCTGCAGAGTAAGGCTCAAGCTTTTTAAAGGCTTCTGCTATAGGTGGTTGAGTGAGCGTTGACTTGCAAGATTCAGCTGCTGCCCCTGCGGATAATTTTTAATACTCAAATTATTACCGCTGCGTTTTTTTCTTAACTGGCAAATAAAGGTTCATAGTATTAAAGCTTCAGGCAGACTTTCTCCGCACGTGGTTTTGCTTTAGGGGAAAAAAAAAAAAAACCTTGTATATCGCAATTTTTTTTTTAGAGACTTGGTAATATTCCCAGACTGACGACAGAGCGTTGATGTGGCTGCCCACTCATGTATTTTGAAATCACAATAATATCGGTTTGTGTGATCAGCCAGTTGAGAGACAACTGATCAGTAAAAATTAGGTGATTATCGTCCACTTCCAATCGGAAGCAGATGAATCGGAGCACCCTTAGCATTGATAATTAGCCAATTAAATGTGTTGGTAAATATTTTAAATGATCCATGCAATATATGCGACATGTCTAGAATCCTAGATTTACATTTTGGTTTTCACCCTTTTTAAATCTCTAAGAGATTTTCTATGACAAACCCAAAGTTGAGTAAATTTTACTCTTGTTATCATGGTGGTATATCGTGTGGTATAATCTCTGAATGAAAGGAAGTGCTGCTGACCGTTTTGAGCTGAATGCCCTGGCGGATCTGGTCGAGTAGAGCGTCACGGCCCGTGTTGGTGGATGCTGGACGCTGACTGTTATTGTGGTCCACCTTTCTCAGCTGGGTGCCCTCTCTGATCTGCTCCAGCAGGGCTGACTTACCCCCCGTGGGTACGGGCACTGACTCCATGCCTCCATCCACTTCGGGTGGAGGTGGGGGTCCAGGAGGAGGAGGAGGTGGCGGAGGTGGTGGAGCTCCTCCCGCAGCTGGTGGTGGGGGTGGAGGAGGTGGAGGGTGAGACTGAGGAACCTGGGGAGGCAGGCTGGCATGAGCAGGAGGAGGAGGTGGTGGATGGCCCCTGCTTGGAGGTGGAGGAGGTGGTGCTCCAAAACCTTGACGGGAAGGTGGAGGAGGTGGAGGAGCAGATGTTGGAGCTCTGGAAGGAGGCGGGGGAGGTGGTGCTCCTCGTCCCCGAGCAGGGGGTGGAGGAGGAGGCGGTCCAGAGTTGTGAGGAGGGGGTGGGGGAGGAGGACCGCCACGTGACGGAGGAGGTGGAGGCGCTAAACAAGAAAAGAATGATAAGAATAAGAATAAAAAAAGAATTGTTATTAGTAAAAATACCAAATGGTTGCTGTTGAGTTTTTCATTCAACTCAAATTTGCTTTGCTACTTGATCTTCAAGATGTCTTACCATGACTTCCATGGTTCCCCTTAATTAACATTTCTTAATGACATTTCAGACAGTGGACACTAAAAGTGTAAGTCGGAACGCTTTGATGTCTTTAAATCATTCCTTGCTTTGTAGACATCAATTTGCTTCACTTCACTTCATTAACTGCCTAGAAGAGCCCTCGTTCAAATGCAAATTATCAGCTATTGATTCCTAATGTCAATTCTTGATGTGACTAAAAAGTCCTAACAAATAAATAAGGACTGATGTGTTAAGTTCAGAGACTTTACAACTGAAAGGTTTTCATGTGCTCAGACTCGACTACTCTACATACTCTAAAGATTCATGTTAAAATGCAAACTAAATGTCCAACATTCGCAGTACAAGTGTTTAACAGTTTGCTGTAGAAAGTGTCTTTATGTTCATCACCACAAAAAATACACGACCCAAAACACACACACATGTGATTTTGCCAGAGTATGAATACTTTTTCATACATCTATAGTGAGAGTTTGTTGGTTTTGCTGTATATACTGCCATTATATTCATGCCATTGTTGTTCAGTGAACCTAAAAATCTGCCCACATACTTGTACTGTGATGCCTTCCTAGTGTCTTACGGCACACTGCCCTTATCTCACGCTCGTTACTCATTGAGTTTGTCTTAAACTATAACTGTGTCAATTTTTTCCAAATTGTTTGAACTTAATACACACTGGACTGTGAAACAGTAGATTTTATTTAGATGTCTGCTAAACTGCTACATCAGTGATCGATGAGTTATTATTAGATCTCACGCACCCACACACACACAAAGCACGCGCACACAAAGCTGTCAGTAGTTCATCCATTAAATACTGTATGTGAGGAGGTCTTAAAGGGCCCATGACATTAAAGCAGGCATTTCAAAGTTACAAAACATTTTGTTTAATAGATAATCCTTTTAGATTCAACCAGTTACCTCATGGGGAAACTTAAAAGCAAATTCTTTCTTTCCATCAGTCATTCATCAATCATTCTATCCATCCAAATGGGATAAAAAATATATTTTAGTTAGTTCATGGGATCTTTAAGAACGATTTTGAAAGCCAAATAAACAAACCCAGCCAAAACACTGCACCAACAATAATTTCAAACATATAATGCATGCACAACTACTGTCAGATTTCCTGTTAAAGAAGGAAAGAAAAAAAAAAAAAAGTTGGCCACACATACCATTCCACTTGGGGGGTCCTAAAGACAAAATCACACAGATGTAGAAAATATACAACTTTGCTTAAATAGTGGCTTGATTGTTTTATTTCAAGTAACGTTACAGAATGTGGAGGGCTTTCAGAGGAATTCGTCCACCAGTTTTTCTCTGAACTGTTATTGTGCACAATTCTCAGAGCACACCAGGGAAAAGATGTTTTCAACAGTAAATGGTTTATAAACTTGGTAACCTAAATGCTGAGTAACTTAAACGTTAAAATTTAACTTTCACATGTTTACACATTGAAACAGGTAACACATTGATTCCTCACACACAGAAGATCGGAATCCAAATTCATAGACATTTCATCTAGTTTGTAATGTGTTCAAAGGAGTCCAGCGCAGACTGACGGTCAGCTAGCCATGGCAACACGCTGATTTTACTGAAACTCATGAGCGGTCTGCAAATATTGTCCTTGTTATTGCCAATTTATACATTCATTTAACAAGACAAGTGCATTCCATGACTGCTGATCTTTAGTATAACAACACCGGTACATTATTTCTTCGCATGGCCCCAGTGCGTTTGCCATGTAAAATTCCACTTATAGGAACATTTTGTTACACTGATTTACTACAGGCTGTCAGTCAGTCAGTCTGCGCAATGCATGACAACATGTAACAGCTGTAGCTTTCTAAGGAACAAGTTTTATTGCTGGCGCAAAAATAAACAAAATGTTTAACCATGTTGCATATGATGCACTGTGAGTTTTTTTTTTTTCTTTGTCTTTTTCTTTATACACTTGTATAAAAGCAATTTCACTCTCACAATAATGCTGTTTTACTGAACATCTGCAGTATTCAACTCAATGCAACAGCACCTTTGCACTAAATATTTAAATACTGTTTAAATATTTGGACCATTATATTCCACTTTCGTTTAATTTCTCTTAAAAAAAATAAATAAATCGGTAGGAGGACTGGCAATGCCAAAGTGCTCCAGGTGTGAACAAGTGTATCAACTTGAACCACATCCTGTATGTATTCCTGCATCAACTTCAGTGTACCTGCAATTTGGATCTGCATTCAACCCATACAGAAAGTGGGTGGGCACATGATCATCATACCCATATGTAACCGTTGCCTGTCGCAACAAAGTTGGAAGAACAATTTCCTTGTCACTGTAACTAAAAGCTTCTGAGCACAAAGCCAGGTCCATAAATACATGGTTTGCCAGGGCTGGTGCAGCAGGCGGCCTGTGCAGATCCCTGACCAACTAGCAACCTCACTAAACACCTTCTTGGAATGCTGACTGTACCACAGGCCTCCTTGACCAACATCAGACACTTCTGTCAGTAATACTCTCATGGCAGATTGGGAATTCATTCCCAGAGCCAAATTACAAAAATTGCAAAGTCTTCCCATATGACTGGCTATAACAACAAAGAGAGATCCATAAACCCTGCTGTTTTACTAGACAAGATCTGTCAAGGACAAATTGGGATGTCATGGTCAGGTGTCCACAAACTTTTGAGCATAACCTGTCGACATTTACCTTGGCCAGTAGAGAGAGAGAGTTACACAATCACAAATATAGATTTACATCTCAAAAATATGAGAAAGGGGATCAAGTTTAGATTTGTCTAAGCAAACCCAAAACACTCAAACAAAAGTTAACCTCAAGTTACAAAACAATCATCAAGTCATAAAATCCTAATCAAACAGTTAGCCTGGCCAGCCAGCCAGATAGATAGGCCTTGCTCAGAAATCACTTCCTAAGGTAATAATGCTTCAGGAACTGATCGACTTACATTCCAGTAAAAAATAAATAAAGAGCCTCTGCGATGAAATCTGTATTACTTTACACCTCTTCAAACAAACAGTGTATATGTAATACAGTAAAACAGTACAGTATTACTGTAAAACAGTAATATGTTCAGTAGTTAATGCGTCTTTGGGTTTTATTGCAGATCTGTTAACGATCTGTGCCATAATAAATGCTCACCTTGTCTCTTCAGTTCGTTCTTTACGGCCTCCACGCCTCCTTTCTTCTCGATGAATTCATAAATCACCTTTGACGTTTTCTTGTCTTTGAGCTGTGCTTCTGAGATGCCGCACATGTCAAACAGGTTCTTCAGCTCTGGGTCGAGGTTATTCAGCTGAAACGTAGCCGCGAGGGATGAATTTTAGAAATTACAAGAGTACACATTTAACTGTTCTCATTAATGAAAAGCATTCTGTATGTAAACATTTATCAATAAATAATCAATCAAATCCTTATTGGTGTCAATTCTTAATTAGAGTACATGAGCTTTTCTTTAATAAATCCTATACACTAAGCAATCAAAAAACAAAGTTTATGTAACCAGATATAGGTAAATTAATTAATATCTAGAAAACAAAACCCCAAAATTTTGATTATACATTAGTCGGCAATTTGATTATGTTGTTTTGCTGACTGGGACAGACATTTAGTCCAATTCTGACACCTTGTGGTAACAGGACATCCCATTATACGCACATGTACAAAAATCAAATGTAATACAGTCACAGTGATAATCTGTGCATTTTGTTCTCCTTGTTAGATATAGATGTACAACACTTGCTCTATATTAAGACATGGCTTGAGAATAAATTTTACATATCAACTAAAATGCAGGGGCAGGAATATGTATGTACGAAGAGACAGGAAGAATATTGCAGGACACACATACACATTCAAGGGTTTTTCTTTATTTTTCCTTCTTTCTACATTGTAAAACACTACCGAAGACGCCACAACTGTGAGATAACCCCTATGGAATTAAAGAAAAGAAAACAAAATATGAAATCATATTTTAAATTCTTTAACATTGCCACCGTTTATCTTAATGAGAGTTTTGCACACTACTGGCAGCCAATAAGTCCTTAACATATCCAGATCTTGAAGACTGTTGGAAAATCATTCTGGGTGAGAACCTCATGAAACTGCTTACGTGAATGCCAAGAGTGTGGCTAGAGAGAAGTCGGCTTATTTTGAAGAATCTAAAATATGAAAGATTTTGCTTTGCGTAGATTTTTGGCCTATTATACAGTTATATTTAAATCTTATTTTACTAAATTATTATTTTCTATCATTATTTTATAGATTTGATTTTACAGTCCATTGTCTACAATGTTGGCTGGTGATGTGTGTGATACGATGCATAAGTATAATGCGGAGATATAAACTTTAAGACGTCACATGCTGTGTGGGATGGGAGTGTGTGCGTGTAACAGAATTAGAGCAGAGTCTGTGTGAACACAAGGCCATTCACACTCTGACATGCCACTGCCACACAGGTCGGCATTGTGTGATAAAGAAGAGTCACTTCACTATGCATGCATGTGTGAGGGTGAGCATTAGTGACAGAGCAAAGCCTTGTTGTGGTACTTACATCGAAGCCAGTGTTCGGGTCCCAGCCTACATGGCCGATGTGTCTGTTAAGAGACATGACAGAGCCTGGGTTAAAACACAAGTGTACCGCAAGATAAACCAATGCAGACAGAAAGGATTTCTCCCATCCCTCCAATATTTCTCCTACAAATTCCTCACTGTACATACAGTACATTATGACCACGGATTAAAAAGCAGCACATGCTCTGCATTATGCGCAAATAAAAAAAATATATTACAGCACAGAAAACCTGAACAGATACCTTCATCATTTCACTGTATATCATACTGTGTATGGTTGTGTATGTGACAAATAGAACTTTTAATTGGAAGGTGACCGAGATACTGGTTCACTGGAAAAGAACCACAACAACAAAAAAAGAAGACTTACTGGAAATTGCTGGGAGTCCCGATGTCAGCCTTTGTCAGTTTCTTCCTCTTGCCTTTCACCTTCTTTTCTTTCTTGTTAAGGCTACTGTGCACCATGTTGTTCATGTGGGAATTGTTGTGGAAGCTCACATTGTTAATTTCTGGATTCTTGATGTCCACTGTTGCCATTGGCAACGTGGGCCCTGGACACAGCACATTAAACAATGACAGTCAGCTAAAACATCATTTAAATCCCAGTTCTGTTATCCATATTGCTGAGCAGGGAGACAGTCCTGCTGGCTGAGCTCTCAGAGTTTGTGTTGCCAACACACTTTTTCTTTCCATGCGCAGACACTGAGGGGGTGTTCAACAAGCCGCCCAGAGCCAACAGCGCATCTCATACACACACACACACACAAACACATCTCTGACAATACAAACTTTAATTCGATCGCAGTTTACAGTAACTTGAACAATGATCCTTTTTTAAAAAGAATGATACCAATTTTGACAATGAATCTACATTGAGACATAAAAAAGCCTGGAGGGCAGTAAGAGAATGTTTTTTTTTTATGACTTACAACATCACGTTAGTATTGTATCAGTACAAAGCCTAAGGGCTGATTTATACATGTGCGTTGCAAACCAATGCACATTTGCAAGCATTGTTCACAGATGTTTAGAAGTGCGCGATATAACATAATACGGCTATGGATAATGAAAGTGTCCATAAGGCGGCAGTGTTGCATGTGTTGAACCAGAGTCGTCAAATGCTAATCTGTTTCGCTAAGTTTTCTCTGGGGTTATCCCATTCTCCAACACATTGTTTCAGTTTTTTAGAATCTGAAAAAAAAAGGAATATTATAGTTCTATCATTAAAACTTACCTGCGTGAAAATAGCAAGTGAAATATTGTATGCTCTGCAAGATCATGTACCAAGATCAAATCTTATTGATGGCCCATGACATACAGAGCGTTATAAATAATGGAAGGATGGAAATCTCACATTTCACTGCAACAGAGCATAAGCAGGAGTAACAGCGGATATAAATAAACATTCATTTAGAATAATTACGCTGCCCTTGCTTATCATCCCCCTTCAAGAACTGACTGCATCTTTGCTGTTCTGCCAACCAGCACGTGGAACGCAGAAAAGCCTGATGCGGCCCGAGTTCCACCTTAAGTACAGGTATGGTTTTTTTAAGTTTGTGTCTCATCATAGTCTGGCCTTAAATACAGCTCGCTATGAAAGCATAGGCCCCAGGAAAGACACAAAATAAACAATAAGATCAAGAAATATAATTCACATTACAGAAGCTAAGCATGATTACATGAGCTCCATGATTACAGACAAACTTAAAACACTTCACGTTAAGTGGACCTAACTTAATTAAGCTTCACTTACAATGAATTATGATTTTATTTAAAAAGAGGACAATGGACTGTTGAAATTAAAAAGGATTTAAAATTTTCTCCTTTCAGCAAAAGAGGATTAAACTGAATTATCGTAAATAATGTAGCTTTCCCTTCTCATTATTATTATTATTATTATACCAAAAAATGATCCTTTAGAAAGAATATGCTCAGAAATAAGACCTATTGTTCAGAGAAATTATCCTTTTCATATGATTCTATCCCAGTTACAATCTGGAATGTTTCAATTCAACACCTCGAGAGCTGCAGTAACATCCAGTTACATGCCTCATTATCTTGATCATTAATGCTCTTTAATTCCAAAACAGCACATTGCTGTAGAATTCATATTCGCTTGATGAAGCACATACAGTTGTGCTCCAAAGTTTGATATGACACATGATATTAAGCACTAATGGTGTGCAAACTTTTGATCAGGAATTATTTCCTCATTTTCTTTACCGTCATGTTTTGTTTGATGATTGTGCCATACTGGTATGCCTTACATATGAACTTGAATCCTATAAGAAATTAAATAAATTAGTTTTGTCTTCTCACTGATGTTTTATGGTACACATCTTGCAAATTCTCTCAAGGTTTGCAAACCTTTGAGCACAACTGTATGAAAATGTTATTTTTTTCTTTTCCCATCTACAAACAGTCAAATGTGCATTGAGATGAATGCAGATGGTGATGTTTGAGGTTTTCTGGGCTGATCACAGCACTCACTCCGGGAAATAATACTGGTGTCTGGTGTCCCCACCTGGCATCACGTTAGTTCAAAGTAAATGTCTAGTAAACCATATTTTTAGTCTCTACTATTAATAATCTGTCTGGAACTACTGTATATACAGAGTAATAGCCTGCAATATGTAAAACCCCTCTTATTTACAATAAGAGTACAGTATCACAAGACTTTTCTTTTTGTTTTACAGAATCTCTTAACAGCTATGCCACTGTAGGGACACATACTGAATTAAAAGGTAATTCACCATCAAAATTAGCATTGAATGCAAGTACTAGAACACATACCATTTGTTGGGTCACGTCTTTTCTCTGCAAAAACAAAATTAACAATGTTAAAATTTTGGGGGCGACTCAAAAGTAAGAAACTTCTCAGCAGAAAGGGAATTAATGGTCAGGTGACATTTTAAGGTTAATTTGTTAAGGATCAGAATGAGAGACATCTGTAAGAAAACTTGACGTGAAGCAGCCAAGTATTCGTGAATACTACACATTCATGATGCAAGGTCAAGTCTCACCTCTTCTTATATATATTTTTTTTGTCTTACAGGCATGATTTGGGGGAAAATGAATACCAAAAAGGTCACAGAGATATAGGTGGGAACAGGCCTAACCATAAGCGAAAGGATGCATGGAGCCCTGTGTGAAAGAAGCTCCACACACAGAAAACCTCAAACCTCAAAGACACACATGCAAAAGAGAGCAAGAAAAACTGGACAGGAGCCATACAGGAGAGAGAGGAGAGAGAGGAGAGAGAGAGAGAGAGAGAGAGAGAGAGAGAGGGTGGGAGAATGTGTGCTGTGCTCATGACAGGAGAAGGACCGTCATTTCCTTAGTCTGCATAATTCATTTTACAGACTAAGGAAATTGCATAACATCTTGTAGCCTCTGTAAAAAAAATTATAAAAGGTTAAAGTCCACTGTGATGCAAGTGCTTACCTCAACTTTTCATAAAGAAATAATTCTATACAGCGGTGCTTATCCATAGAGGCAGAGCTACTGCATTTGTATCAGCTATCCAACAAGACTCACTACTTTATACATGTCAAACACTAATTATCTCTTTTGTATAACCAACAATAGCTGACTATAATGCTATTTCAAAGATGTTAGCCGTTGATTTGTTAGCCTTTCACTGCGCTGTGTATAGTTATTCCTGCGTTAATGGAAACCGCAATACGAATGCTAAGGGACCACCACTGTGGCAGGAATCACACTGCACCATGCTCACCCTATTAACAATTTCAGTAGGAGAAGGACCAGACATGGCAGTTAGTAACAAAGTGGTCAGTCTGAGCAAGTTTAAAAAATATCCATGATGTTGCCCTTTAATACATTTCTAAAAAATGGTGAAAAATCAGGTGCAGGAAATGTGTCTCTGCTGATGCACAGAACTATTTCTATTATAAGATATACTAAAGAAATACTGTGAGAGGATTTTCCAATGGCCAAGTTCTGGGCTTATTTGGGGTTACAACCTAGATAGAATGGCCAAGGTAGCCTATAAAATTTGTAGAGAAAGAAAATATCAATTTACTTGATATGCAGCATGATTCTTCTGTGTGGCAATTCTTGTATCACTGCACTGACTCCAAAATAGATAAAAAAAAAAAAAAAGGTTTTAATTTATATATTTACATTTGAGGTACTAAAATGCTGCAGTTCCTTTACAATCCTACAGGTGCAATGATCTTAACTGTTCACACAGTAGGCAGCACAGCATCTCATGTAGGATTTACCAAGTTTGTTTAGAATTGTAACTAAAAAAAAAAATCTAAAAAATTAAACTAAATCAAGATTATTTATAAAATTGTGAGAATTATGGAATCGCAATACAAATCAAATCAGCATATAGGTATTGTGATAACATCGTATCGGGTGAACTCGGGTGATGATTCCCATCTTGTTAAAGTTGTCTTTATCAATAAAGTTTTGTTACTTTTAATACTTTTATTACTATTACCTGCTTCACCAAAATATATGGTGATGTTGCAACTGATTACATTATTAAGCAAACATTAGACCTCATTCTCACTCTGTAAACTCAATAATAATAATAATAATAATAATAATAATAATAATACATTTCAGGTAAAATGGATTGCTTCTAAATGTTATCTAGCATTGCTTTGAGAATAATGAGCAGAAGAGTTATTTCCTATTAGCTAATTATTAACAGTTAATAATTATTTATGTTCTTCAGGTTCGGCTTTGTTGCGTGAAAGGGTACCGTGCAATCTGTTAACTCTGGAGAAAATGTGAAGTTTAGTGCTCCCTGCTATGCTGTTATAGTGTGCAAACAATACTAGTATGTGTCAAAGTGCTAATAAAAATATTACAGCATATGTAAGTAATGTGTGCACACTACCATTTTATGACAATCATGAATACTGATAGAGCATAAAACAAGGTTACCCTATAATGTCAGATTACCCTACACTCGACTATCATAAAGGATACACAGTCCTGCTGTTAAATATTATACAACCATATATTTATTTGTATGTAGTACTGCATTTAAAGCGGTTACAAACTAGTTCTATCACGTCACCATGAGGTGCTTGTGCACGAAGGATGAAGGAGAGAAACTCAAGAAGCAGAAAGAAAGACTGGCATAATCACCGGTTTTCTTCTGTCGTCTGCTGATGAGGTCATTAAGGGCACCGCGGAATCGTTTTGCTTCCTCTTCATTCGCAAAATTCAGGCCGATCTGGCAAGACTGAAAAGCATAGAGCGCAGACATCCCTTCAGATTACACGTGTTCTGCGCCAGAAATCAAGACACACACACAGTGGAACAACATAGGAGGCATAGCTATATACACATTCTACAAAAGTGCTGCAGAGGTTTTGATAACATAACTGAACTGATTGAAAATGAAAGCTGAAACAGTAAAATATATAATGTTTAATGTAAAATAATAAATAATACATGTTTCTGCAATTACTGGGGATCAAATGCAATCGTAAAAATTGTATGCATGCACACACACAGTGCTGATGGAAAAAAATTTTGATCCTTCCACTGCCGTTGGTTGCCACCCCCAGACTACCCAGCCGGTGCCGAAAAATAGGATAGTTGACTTAGGAAAGGCACCCGACGTAAAACCTGTGCCAAGTTTTGGCAACCCCTTGACGGGAGCAACCGAAAGAAAGTTTGTTACACTTAATTGAGACCAAACTAATTTTTATATTACACAAAGATATCAACTGCCACTTTAGATGATGGCTAGTCACATGGTCTTCTGTGTGTGTGTGTATATTTTTATACCATATTTATTTCCTGTTTTATGATGCTTATTACCTTTCATGACAACTAGTAATGGTATAATAATTTTATTTTTTAAATGTATAATTTTATATATAAACAAATTTATTACATTTTATAATTTTATGTTATAATCAATTATCAGTTGTAAAGCACATATCTCACCATCTCATAATATTAACTGATGAGCAAAAAAAATGATGTGTGATGTGAAATTTAAGTGAAATTTTACTCAGCCTTCCAAAAAATGTGGTTAATCACAGTTTATTCATTAACTGAGTAAATACAAAATGCAGTCTTTAAATTATGATTTCATTTATTAAGAGAAAAAAGCTGTTTAAACCTGCCTGGCCCTATGTGAAAAAGTAATTGCCCCTAAACCTAATACAACTAGTTATGCCACTCTTGGCAGCAACAACTGCAATCAAGCATTTGTGATAACTGGAAATGAGTCTTTCACATCGCTGTGGAGGAATTTTGGCCCACTCTTCTTGCCCACAGTTCTGCCAAACTGTTTTAATTAAGCAACATTGGAGGATTCTCAAGCATGAATTTTCTTGTTTAAAAAGTCATGCCACAATGGTGGACTTGCTGGTGTTTTTCGGATCACTGTCCTGCTGTATAACCCAAGTTCAGTTGAGCTTGAAGTCACAAACTAATGGGCAAATATTATTCTCCTAGATTTTCTGGTAGACCACAGAATTCATCATTCCATCAATTATGAGCAAGTTGTCAAGGTACTGATGCTGCAAAGCAGCCCCAGACCATCACACTACCACCACCATATGTTTGACTGTTGGTAGGATGTTCTTTGCATGGAGTGCTATGCAAGTAACGAGATGCACACCCTCCCAAAAAGTTCAACTTTTGTCTCATCAGTCCACAGAATATTTGCCCAAAAGTCTTGAGGTCATCTCAATTATCTTGAGGATAATCAAGATGTTTCTTGGGAACTGTGAGACGAGCCGAGACGAGCTGTGTTCTTTTTGGCCTGCAGTTGCTTTCGCCTTTGAACTCTCCAATGGAGGACATTTTAGCCCGGTCTCTTTCTTATCATTCAATCACCTTCATCGATGTGCTCTAGGAGTAATTTTGGTAGGCCGGCCACTCATTAAAAGTGAAATTTAACTCAGCTTTCCAAAAAAAGGGCATTCATGTTTGGACAGCTCTTTTCATTAATAAATGAAATATATTATCTATTAATACATACATTTAAAAACTATGTTTTGTATTTACTCAGGTTATCTTCTATCAAATTTTATATAGAAATTTGCTTGATGGCTTCAATAATTTAAGTGTGACAAATATACAAAAAAAAATCTAGAAATGGGCAAATACTTTTTCACACCAAAAAGAAAAATGTGATTAAAATGAATGAACTGTGATTAACTATGCCCTTCGGAAAGCTAAGTTAAATTTCACTTCATTTCCACATTTTTTTGCTTATCAGTTTATATTATGAAATGTTGAGATATGTTCTTTACTACTGAATTGATTATAACACTACTAGATGTCATAAAAGGTAATAAGTATCATAAAACAAAAAACGTATTGGTATAAAAATATAACACACACACTAGACATGTGACTTCCAAGTGGAAGTAGATATTAACCCAATAAGAAAATAAATAAATTAAAAAAACTCTGACAGAGAGAGAGAACAGTGTAATTCAGAAAGCTTTTTGGGGAAATAGTAGGATTAAAAGTGAACAGGACTTACATCCCCTGGAAACGAAATAAAGTAAGGTCTTGAACTATTGCTTGTAAAATTAGTGTACAACTCCTGCTCGAACTTAGTTTTCCCATCCTGCAAAACAACATGAAAGAACAATGAATAGTATCCGTTCTCCAGCCCTGCATATTTGTGCACATGTGCTACATTCATGATTTGGAATTTCACAACACACACACGCGCATGCATGCATGCACACACACACACACACATATATATATACAACCTTGTATTATGAAAACTACAGCAGGGGGGAGAGCTTTTTTTTTTCTTCTCCAAATCCCCCAAATTATGGCCTTCCATTTAATGTTTGGGACTCAGACACAGTCTCAGGGTTAAGTTTAGGCTGAAAACCTATTTATTTAGCCAAGCTTTTTTTGAATGGTGTTGTATTAGGAAAAGATGCAGATCTGGGGGACTCATGGAGTATTATGGTGAACTGGTATGTTTAGATGCTGTCTTCACCCACTCTGATTGATCACTTGGGTTTGTTGACGGTGAAGTGATTGGTTGTTTTACTTCCCATGGAGCCCTCATGTCTGTGTTTCCTTCTGGCTTGCCCTTTTAGTTATGCTTTCATAGTTAGTCCTGCCAGAGTCCCTCTTTGCACTGTGAACTTAATATACATTCACCTTTTCTCCTCTCTCTCCCTCTCTCCATTGAGCTACAAATGAAACTCCTGAGTTACCTGGTCTCCATACCTGCCTTCTCTGCTTCTGGTTGGAGATCTTGCTGCATGGAGGCCCTGTGTGAACTGCTTGGGATGTGTGGAGACTAAGGAAAAATCCACTTGACCACGAAGATGGTCTTGGGTAGCTTGTGACTGCAGTCACGCAATAGAACATGACTAAAATTCCGGTTTAGTTACATGAGCCTCCAATAACAAAAGCGGACTTCATATTAACTTCAAGCCTCAGGTCAACACATGCGCGCACACACACCTATAGCCTGAGGGATAGCTGCGGTGGACTTACCTTGATATCAAACACACGAATGAAATAAGACCTCTGAGGGTTGTCTTTCACTAAGCAGGCCACTCCACAGCATCGTTTGTTCCAAGATGGACCTCTTTCTGCTGCGTACACCTGCACCACCGCTGAACACAGGGTCTGCCGAAAGCACAACCAGAGCTTCCTGTCAAGCATAAAGCTGTAAACTGCAAAGTAAATCCAACTCAAGTCAACCAATTTGCATACTGAACTCATGCAACTTTTGCATTTTCCAGTTAGTAATTTGGAAGAATGCTTCTTGTTTCCTGATTATTTTGGATACAGGATGTTCTGTGTAATGCCACCTGGTGGCAGTAGGGGAAGCTACACAGTACTGGGCATAATGTTTATGACGGGTAGGTGTAAATAATTGCTTAAATGATAAAGCGGCACAAAGATAACGTGAAAGATTATCATCAATAAAGTGTTAACCGATTACATTTCTAATAGATTACTGAGTTTTTAATTGCCACATTTCTCCATTCTCTATTAAATTTATTACTTTAACCCTTCTGTGACTAATACGCATGTTATTTTTAATGCTAGTGAACTCATCTTACGAAGTTAAAGTACCATATGCACTGTCCATGGGATGGTTTCCTCACTGAACATTGGTGGGTTTTTTTTTTGTTTTTTTTTTACAGTGCGCTAACGAAGATTTTGTTCCATGTTTTTAGTTGAACGTTTCCCTTTAGAAATAGAAAGAGACTCTCTACAGGTCTATAGTCTATAGGTGCGCTACAATAAGTTAAGAATGTAGAACATGTATAACTAAGATTTGGTAAAAGAACCACAATAACAAAAGTGCTACAATGGCTATATCGACTCTGTGTGCGTGTGTGTGTGTGTGTGCGCCACATGGAAAAGAGAGCAGCAGTTGTGTCCTCTAGGCTAGCAAAGGCAAAAAGCAGGCCAATGTCTTGGCAATAAAGTCAAAGGGAACAAATCCAAGATCTGAAAAAGATGAAATATTTTCCATGGACAAGTGTGTTTGCTTACACACACGCCACATAATACGGTCAAAAGTCTAAGTCACTTTCAGAAATATCTGAGGATTAACAGGGTAATGCATTGGCCTGGAAAATACCAATGCAAAAAAAAAAAAAAAAAAACATAGTAGGCAGATAACTAAGACAA
>JAOVVB010000010.1:12971593-12986738 GCA_028570985.1 Heterobranchus longifilis | reverse complement strand
AAGTCCCTTTCAAAAATATCTGGGGATAAACAGGGTAATGCATTGGCCTGGAAAAACCCAATGAAAAAAAAAAAAAAAAAAAGCCATAGTAGGCAGATAACTAAGACAAACAAGACAGGAAAGTAATTCAATCTGTGTGCTAAACTGCCACGTCAGTAACAGCAGTAATAACGACACATGGCTCAAACAGGGAAAACTGTTTCCTGCTCGTGCTCGAAAAAAAGCAATATCAGCATTAGGATATTCTGACCAAAGGAAACACACAGACAGATCAGTGACTCGGTGGAAGCCCAAAACAGAGACTGACATGCTCCAGAGAGGCAGTTCATCAGGTTCAAACCAATATTACCAGCTTCTGTGTTAGACCACAAGGGACAGTTTCAAGTTTTTATACAAATTATACAATTCAGCTTGAATTCTTCTTCAGCTCAGACTGGAAAAGGTATTTTACAGTAATTCGGCTGGTGCTAATATGGAAACCTGAACAGAGATCAGCACTGCCTCAGCACTATTCTTCCCTCAAGCAAAAACCTTGCAGTGGAGGAGGCAGATCAGTTCACTTCCTGTCAATAAAGACTGCTGACTGTGCACACATCCCTGTTTGGACAGCTCTCCAACCCCTCTTCCTCCCTTCTGCCCACCCTTTTCCCCGACTGTCTGAATTGGACTTGATCCACATTCTCTCCAACGGATTTCAGAACTTGTTCAGAAACAAGCAATGAATGGACACATGACTGCTGGACTCCGCTCTCATGTCTCATATCCAGCTGTCCCTCTAAAAGCCCACTTCATGGCCTGGCTCATTGGCTGTCTGTTCTCGAAAAAACATCACGCTAGTACTGTCAACTGAATCTTTAGCTATATTCAACATGGACAAGGATAAAGTTATTATTATTATCTAAAGTTATTATTTCTAACTAGAAGTGAAAAAGAAATAAGAATAGAATCTGGTTAAAGTGTTAGTGTAAATCTGAAGGAAGGGGGTTGATTCAGGCTTAGCTCAGTGGTTAAGGCATTGGAATATGGTTTGGAAGGTCCCAGGTTCAAACCTCACAACCACCAAGTTGCCACTGCTGGGCCTTTATAAACCTCAGATATATGAAATATGTATGAGATAAAAAAACGCTCTGGATAAGGGCGTCTGCCAAATACCGTCATGTAAATGTAAATATCATTTACCTGGGAACACGCACATGTTGTACCTCTAGATAGTTTTTAACATGCAGCCTTAAACAACCATCAGAGGTCCAATTACATGGCTTAAATTTCAAAATATTGCTGTATACAAGTGGAAAAAAAAGATATACACTAAAATGACATTTTTAATAATATTTTTATTTGAAAATAAATGAAGAGATAAGATAGTTTAAGATTAATGCCTTGCAATTTGTATTCATGCCTGGTGTGAGATTCATCAAACTGCAAAACCCTTTCCACTCACATGAAGCAACTGATTTTAATACGCCTACAACACAAACTAACTCATATTTGCATATTGAGGTATCCTGAGATATCGGAAGTATCTTGTCCAATGTCTATATACGAATTATATTACTAAAACATATCATCACTGCCTCTGTATGGAGTTATATTTAGGCCCATCCCTCAGTGAAAACCTCCGTTATTATTACAAATTATATTTTCACTCAAACTTTTAACACACAATAATTAATTTTTTTTTTTTTTTTATTATTTTCTTCTATAACTATATTTTCTATATAAAGTTTCTAAAGTTTTTTTTACATTTTATTTCTTATTTTATTCCATAATTTATTTCTTATTGATAATCTTTTTTAAGGTCACGGGCAGTCGTATAAGCATTTCACTGCATATCGTACTGTGTATGAGACAAAATTTTTATTTGAATTTAATTGGATTTTTGCTCACTTGGGTTGCCAGATATTATGAAAAAAAAATCCCTCTATACAATGAAACTCTGTCCACTGTGCCCTATAAAACCAGGCCAAATAATAGCTGTACAAGGACAGCCAAATTATACATATATACTTTGTTTCACTTTAGCCTACTTTTTATTACCAAAATCATTAAAAAAAATGGCAACAATTATTAATGGTGTCGAGATAGCAAAGCATAACGCTTGTCCAGAGTATTTATAATTTTCCGGAATTCTTCGTTCTCAACCGTGCTAATAGGGCACATGTCTTTGGCTAAAAAGTATGCAACGGCATCTGTTATTTTTTTGTGCCTTTCTGAGCTGGATGGATACGGAGTTGCACTGAAGAGCGTGTCTTTAATGGATGACTGTGTTGCGGAGGATGTTGTGGGGGTTGTTCGTCGTTCTTTCTGTTTCTTTATTAGTTGGTCATATGTCGGTCTGTGTTTAAATTTTAAATGGTTAAAAAGATTTGTGGTGTTACCAACCGGTGCCGACACAACCGCGTAGCAAATCTTGCACCTAATATGTTTTTGATCCACGTCCGCTTCTTTGAATCCAAACTGTTCCCAAACAACAGAATTGCTTCTATCTCTTTTGTTGACCAAAGACTTCTGTGGCTGCTCTTTTTCTGCCATCCTTACTCTCGCTGATTTTTAAATGCGATCAGATACCACATACGCAACTTCTTTGCAGACAGTATAGAGTGAGAGAGTTCGGGCTTCTGGAAGGGCGAAATGCGGATGCGCGCGCGTCAGAACGCAGGTCAAAATAACTTTAAAAAAGTGAATAACCATTTTTTTCGATTACACCATTTTTGTGATCGTTGAGACCCAAAATCAAAGTTCGATTAATTGCACAGCCCTAATATATTATATTATATATATTTATATATATCATTAAATATTATTATTATTTTCAATGCTCTTAGCTCTACAGGAATATAAATAAATGTAAAGCAAAATTAGATTTGTCTCCTTTCATGTTTCCCTTTGATGCTTCCCTTTGAACGTACTAGTCATATTCAACTCTGACCACTGTCATTCTATTTACAACTAACATTGCTTACTTGATGAAAGCTTTCCTCATCACTCCTGTACATATTTGAAGCTAAAACCTGACTCTGCACTAAAAGTTGCTGATTTCAGCAAATTCGTTTTAGCTTGGACAAGGAGGGAAACTAAACCATAATGAATGTGATGAGAACTGTCTTCATTATACATATGTGGTGCCACAAACTTTACCTGTTATACAGAAGTGAGAGGCAAATGAAGTACTGGTTAATGCTTCCCTGCAAGCCATTTACTGTTGCCTGGGACACAACGGCAGGAAATAGTTCAAATCCCAAACAGGCCTATTAATCCCAAGAGTGCCCGGCGGCCCCACTACATTTCCTACAGACTCCACTTGAGCTTTTGAACATTTTGAACCAACACTGAAAAAGGCAGGTTCATGTACAAAAAATAAGAAACAAAAATGCAACAATTTACAACCAAACAAATTACCCAATGAAACTCTTCTGACATGGAATCACTCTTCTACCGTCTGAAGAAAGAAAGCGACATTCATCTGTAACCTTAAAACTAGTATCAGTATCACTCCTGCATAGTTAACTGAGTAACTGTAGCTTGTCTCAAGGGTTACACTTTCCTGACAAGTCATGCATTTTAATATTAATACAATATTCATAATCTTAAAATAATGAATGCTTACAGAAATATTTTTTTTCTTTTAAAATAAAGAAGCGAACAATCAAAACTAGGCTGCTTCATCATACCCTTATTCTGTCTCTGAGGTAAAACTCAGCTCACATTAACTTCACTCAACTGTAAACTTATGAATGGTGTAAATTTGTATTGTTTAAGTCATAGATTAAATGCATAATGTAACTAGTTAATGCAGGCGGATTTCGCTAATATTTAAACAAATTGGACGGACCCCAAGTTATACTGTAAAAGTAAATGATTTTACTTATGCTAACCTCAATGCAAGGGGAACGCAGTGAATCAACACTTTAACACTGCATGCTTCATGCTACGTGCCTAGCATCATAAACCGTTATAATGACGCTGCCCTTTAACTGATGCGGAGAAGTGAAAAGGGGGAATGAAGTCTTGCAGTAAAACTACGGTTACCGGATGGACATGTTCAGTCTGCATGCAGGTTGCTGTGCACATTCAGATAGATGGACACCTTGTGCCTGAGGTAAACAAACCCGGCGCTCCGGCCTAGCCTGCAGGAGGAAACTCACCGCTCGGACTTGGACTGAGGACGCGGTGTAAGACTGACAGCAGAAACGGCTGACTCTTTATAGAGAGACATAAACGAGAGAGGTGTCTCTGTCCCCCTGTTAGACCGGGTCCCTTGACTGTCCATGACCTGCATTTCGCATGTCAGTCCCGGCTAACACAGGCTAGCTTAGCATCGCACCCAACACCGCTATGAACACATCAACGCAGCAAAGCGACCGTTTAACACCACATGCCTCTGCCAAATCTATCAGGATCATTAAACAGAGCTGACAAATGAACTTCTCCGTGTGCACAACTTACGATGCATTTCCTGCCAAGGTAGTTGAACAGACACTCGTTCTCCTGTGGCGTGAGAAGCAAAGAGCCCACATTAGCCAGCCTTCTCTGAGGTGCCGGTGCACTCATGTTGCAAAAGCAGGAGGCCGATGAGTCCGGGTGTTTGTATCTCGGTAAAGTTCTTTTTTTTTATGTGAAATATATGCGATCAGACATCATCGTGGCCTGCACTCGGCCCATCCTGGAACTGCATTCCGTTAAGAGCCAACTCAGAGCTTGGGTTTTCTCAACGCGCGGCCTCTTCACCAACAAAACTTGTAATCCAGCGGATAAAAGTCAGTTTAAAGGTTTCAATAGGCGATAAACTGCAAAATATAAACTTTCATCCCGAACTCCCACAGCAACAACGATCCCTCAAAACAACATGGCAGCTTGGTGGATGAACCGATGCCGCAGCCGCGAAAGGGGGTCTTAAAATCAGTCGTTTAACGTGTTATTAACAGCAATATAACGCATATGGAAAGATTCGTTCATTAAAATAGCAGCTCGTTCAGGTTAAGCGTTAACTGTAAGCAACATTTGTTGTAACGGTTCCAGTTACATGGCATATTCCTGAAGCCCCCCCTCCCACCTCTGGGGTGAATGGTTTGTCCCTATTTCCCCGTGCATTCTGCAGTATGCGGACGGAGGGGCGGAGCTCGGGATGGGCGGAGACTCGTGAAACTGGAGGCTGGGGGCTACAACGTCATAGAAGGCGGAAGATTCCAAATGATTTTGCATGTTCTCTGTGTGTAAATGATCAAGTCATGCACAGTGCGAAATGCTGTTACAGGCAGTCCTGCCACATAGAATGTTCACATCTGTACCAGATAGATGTAAGATTTTTCTTACAGTTACAGTACTGAAACACAGAGCTTTCTTAAGCCACAGCTTTCTTACAAGCACATCCTTGGGAGATGAATTAAACTACAGAAACATGATTTGTTGGACTTCATTTACATAGCATTGAGAGAAATTAGTGACTCTGGCCTGACCTGAGTTCATAAACACAGCAATGAGAAAAAGGTCCACATACAAAGCATTTCTTTGCTGAGATACAAACCAGGAAACCAGAGTACCTGGAGGAAACCCACCGAACATGGGGAGAACATGCAAACTCCATGCACACAGATCCCGTCACGATCGTAAAATGGGAATAAATGCAATGGTAATCACCATTGGCCTCCAATGGGTCCATTGGTCTCTATTTGCACTACAGAGATTCCTAGATGGATGAATGAATTGTAATATATGCCGTTGTCTTTGTGAACTATTATTATTTATTTATTTATTTATTTATTTATTATTATTATTATTATTATTATTTTTATTATTATTATTATATGTTGTATTGTTAGTGTACTTTCTTATCAATTTGTTCTGCCAGGGCTGTTTGACACAAATTTAATATTTTGCTTGTTTGCTTAATTTCTTAGTAAGCACTAATAAAGTCCTCACCCTGTGAATGTGACCTCTAATTTCCCATGCTTGTCTTGTTACGGAAGAAGATGAATAAAGCACACATTTCTTTTGGTTAATCTTGTTATTTTTAAAACCTACACAACCAAAGCATGTGCATTAATACATGGTATTTATTATAGTTAATGTATTTATATATTATTATATTTATTTTTATATAGATTATGATCCTGAACACAGTGTGGGATTGTGTTTGCAAGTGTTTATATGCCTGTGCATTTCAGGCTTGGCAACTTATTCGGGGTGTACCCAGTGTTGCTCCCTAATTTCCTTGAAAAAGGCTCCAGGCCCTCTGTCAACGTACACAGAATAAGTGGGATGGATGAATGGATAGTATGCAGCATGGGTGCAGTATAAATTGCCAACTTTCCCAACCTATTTTGGAAATGATTTTAAAATGACACAATCATTTTTGCAACATCATTTTGTTAGTGATGCATGGAGCACATGCCTTTTTCTGGTTCTGTGGGAGAAACAGCAAGGTGTGAAGCCTATAGTAGATACAGCTGCAGAGCCAATTAGAAAGATAGTCTAAGCACTTCAGTTGTGTTGAATGGCAGGAAGAAGTGTGGGCAGAAGACATCTCTGAGCAGTCCTGTGGAATATGAGAAAGGCTTTTCATTGAAATACTGAAACACAGAATAGCTAGCAGCGAGCATGATCAGTTGCACAGTAGCAGCACTGAATGCACTACAGACTGGTGTTGAGGCTGCCTTGGCTTAAGATCAATGCTGTGGTAGAAAGACCAGACACCTCATTAGTGGTACAGGCTGATGAAACTTAAAGTTGGAAAAGCCTTCCTACATACAGCCAGGATATAAAATTGCTGTTATGTTGGTTTGCAAAGCATATTATTATCTAGGCCAACAAATCAGTGAGGCTGGTTGCACAGATGAGACCAGTTTGGTTGATTCAGACGCTATTGTTGGAGCCTGGTAAAAAAATATGCTGTGCTCACTGCCATTGGTGCCTGGACAAGTCACTGGCACACAGATTCAGGAGGCATTGAATGATTGCCTCTTCCTGTTTACTACAAATAGCAAAATACAGGACAGATTGTTTTGGCACTCTTATGTGTTTGAATGTTGTACAGGTTTTAAAGTCTGATTGCCTTCATGGTAGCGTGAATCACATTGCTGCCACCATATTATATAAATGTGGGTTTATGTCAGGGTTTGCTATGATAAAGCCTCTGATGCACAATGTATTGAACTACCAGGGATCATGTCCTCAGTTCTGAAATCACATGACTAGGGATGGTTATTTCCTATGTAACTAGAGAACTGGAGCTTGATAACTGACTAGTGCCTCCTGAACACAATGATTAAAGTGTAAGGTCAAACACACTGGTAGGAGACCAGAGCAAATTGACTTTACTGACTGCAGACTTGCAGTTGCTTCTAGAAAATTTAAACAATTATAGTAGAAAAAGGAAATATCTAAAGTACAGAAGACTTTACTATTCAAAGTATTTAAAATGTGTCTAGGATGCCCTAGAGCCTCAGCTGGCAGGGTTTGGGCACACACTCTTACCTAGATGATTGTTTACCTTGTGGATAGTCTCAACAGCAGAGCTGCAAATCTCACATGTGGAAGTGCTTCGGATTGGTGGCAAGAGCATGTGTATGTACCCTTTCATAGTGATCCAGTACATGTTTTCTCTTTGAGGTATCCTCAAAGCTTCTCCTGGCAAATAGGGAAGGGATGGTAATGGAAAAACCTGTGAAAGTGAAAGGAAGATGGAACATTTCTCCATGTCAGCATATCATAAGCCTCACTGTTTGGCGAGTACTGTAACATTCCCAGCAATACAGTAGTGAAAACAGACAACAACAAAATTATATTTTACACCAGGGGGTATGAAATAATAAGCAATGTGATGTGAGCAAACATTCTTCTGAACTGGGTAGTTGTCTCCTGTTTTTTTAGAGCCACCAACCTACCAAGCTGATTCAGACAGCAGATGTTCAAATTCAGAAGAATGGTGGAGCAAAAGTTGATGTGTTTGTGAACAGGCAGACAACTCAATGCCCAATGAAGTTCACAGACAAGGCAGATACAGATAATCTGGTTCAGGGTGACTTTCCGGCATAAATGAATGCCTCCTCACGGCCACCACTATTATTTAATTACACTGCAGAGCATTCGACAGACTATGCAAATAAGTGTTGCTGACATTCCTGTTCTGGCTGAACAGATCGTGGTCCCTCTGGTTGTTGATGTTTATGGATTGTAAATTACCTGTGTTCCCTGTCAATGTCCTGTTTTTATGCAGAAGAGTGCAGCAGTTTTTCATAATTTTATAAAACAATATGCATAAACGCCTTGAACTGTAAACAATAATTTTTAGTTGTTGAGTTTTGTAAAGCCAATTTGAAGCATCTCGTTCTAGATCAATTCAACACTGACTGGCTACATGGGACAAATTGATGGTTTCCCAATAGGAACACATAAACAGTCCCAAAATTTCCTTGAAGGTGCATAAAGGCCCCTAGTAACAAAACAGTGATCACAATACTGAAGATGAAATTAGTGCTAAGTGCAACTTATTATATGAAATAATAAAAGTAGATTTCACTTAAGACAACCTTTTTACTGCTGTCGAAACCCAGCATTGCTACCAAAAATTGTGATGCTTTTGATATCTATCAACATACAGTATCTGATCTTGAAGACAAAAGCGTGCTAGGGCCAGCTCAGGGCTATGAAGCCCTGAGTGAAAGACGTTTGGGGGACACAATAATGAGGCTCGACTGCCTAAAGTTAAGAAGCTCACTAAGTAAAAGAAAATTATTCCAGAAATGTATGAACACAGGTCATGAGGTGCCTTTTCTTATGAAATACAAATTCAGCATAATAACATATATGTGACTCCGTATGCAAAATTGTTTCAATACAAAATAAATAAATATTACATTTCTTAGACAGGAAAATGTAAAAGGCTCAAATATGCAGATTAAGCTAAAAGGCTCAAAGACCACAAACACACTAGGAATGGCACCACTTGCAGTGAACTAACAAGGTCCTTAAAATCAGGACATAAAAATATAATAGCAGATGTTGCTCTAGCACTCAGATAAACACACAGCAAGACAATATGCATTGTAGAAGCACATTATGAAGAGGAACTAAGTTCATTAGTTATCATCTACATTCGCCAGATTTTACAGACTGCTTCATTACAATTCATGTGCTCTATGTTAGGTGTGAGTGATTCCCATCTGCAGTAGGCAGCAGAATTAATCATTGAGTGATTCTCAGCCTCAAAAATGATGGTATTTGTAATGTTTATGAGCAATCTATGATATTGTCATGTGGCAATGTGCATTATCAGGACGAAATTATGAACTCTGAAATTATTATACAAATGGTTGTTATAAAAGGAGAAATTAAAGAAGGAACTGTAAGTATTATTTTCCAAAATTAAATTCAAATTTAATTCAAGAGTTCATAGAAAAGGAATACCTTTCATAGATCCTTGTTGGCTTACTGTATGTTCATTCCCACTATGCTGAAAGTTAACAGTTATATGAATAAAACCTCTTGCAGCTATCTTGCATTTTATCAAGATATAACAGTTATATTGCCAACTTTTTGGTAAGTATTCAGTGAAATTGTCATATCACAGCATCATGCCGTAATACTTACGAGGTTGTGGTAACATTTTGGGATTTAACATGTTTTGATTGTTTGAGATGCTTTTTCTGGTCATGTTCATGAAAAGTTTCTATTTAAGTTCTTACCACCGAATATATAAACATTTTTTTCCTTTTTCTATTTTTTCAGCATACTGTGTAATATATAGAGACCTTGTGCACCTGAAAATCCCAGCCAAAATTAACTAATGCCACATTTTCATGATTACTGATTTCATACTGATTATTTTAAGTCATAATTTTTTGCATTGCTGCTGCCACATATTTGGCTGATTTGATTTGAGGTTTACAAAGAGTTATTTAAAAAAAAGTTGTTAGGTTGAGTGTATACACAAATCTAATAAACATTGATAAACATATTTTGGGGTACTTTGGGGCATTTTGGGCTATTTTGGGGCACATATTAACTCATGTGCACCATCGGTAACTGAGATCCCAAGGGAGCAATAGCATTCTGACTGTGAATATACTGTAAGTAATATGAAGGTAGACTTTTCCAGACATTACCTTCAGGGCAGAATTGGTAATCAGGCATACTGAGAATTTCCCCCTTTTTTCAGGGACAGAGGCACATTGATTTTTCTTCAGGTTTTGGGTCATCTAGACCAAAAATGTCAGGGCAGATTTTCTATCCCAATCCAGGCCTAATTACCTTAGCTTGTATAAGAATAGAATAAAAAGTAGCTTTAGTGTAAACAGAAAATAATTCAACACCTCTGATAGTGTAAAGAAAAAATCTGTAGAACTGGTGATAGTTGAGGATTGTGAAGAAACATGTCAAATTTAGTCAAAATTCACAGAGAACATTTTAAAGGGTCCATGTTAATTGAATTATGCTATTGTTACTTGCTTGATACAATACTTGCTTAATTCTTGAAACAAGTGAGTAAGTTATCTTTATACTGGCAAAGGTCACAGTGGAATGGGAAACTATTCAAAGAGATCAACACTGGGTATAAGGTTCTGTATAAGGTTCACTGGGTATACTACCTGGATGGGAAGCCAGGCCCATCCAGTGCACTATGCATTCAGGTGTAGCTAATGTCCCTACCCACATTTTTTAGGTATTATAAGGCAACCTACAGTAGGAGAAATGCCCAAGAACACTGGGAAAACATACAGACTCTTATCTGAGCTCTAGGTAGAACAGGAGACCACGGAGGACGAGTGAGCAGTGCTACCCACCAATATTAGTAGCAATTAAGGTGACATTGTAAAGGTTATTTTCCCTGAAACAATATGAGGAAGAAACCAGATTCAAAAGGGAACCTGTTGGTGAAAATTATATTGGGATTATAGTGGGGTCATTACCCAGGAGCATGTTCAGTATGACCATCATGGTCTTTATTATTACAGCAGCAATCCAAAAGTAGGATATTGATATGTGACCATGTACAGCAGCAGAGGGTATCTTGCAAGTACATAAAGCTCTAAACAGAAGAAGCATCAGGATGAATAGATTATTAGACATCATGCCGTGGTTTACAACAATATACTCTTTGAGTAGGTGCAGGCAGGAACTCCAGGAGGTCTAGCTATGACAACATAACAAAAAGGCAAAGCCAGAAGGTAACACCCTGGGACATATGGCATCTCTTTACTCCACTGTCAACAAACCTGAGTCATTGCATAAGAGGTGGGGTGACGCCAAAATGTTCCAGTTTACAAAAACTCTCTGTGCCCATGATCCCTCCAAGCTTTTACTTTTACCTAATTATTATTATAATTTTTTACAAAATACCTGACTAAGCAAACTATGACCTGACTATGAGCCCCAAACATTAAATGGGAGGCATGCCTTTGGGGATTTATAGGAAAGTACCTTGCTATATGACTTAATTCAATGTAAATGTAAATACAATGAAATACAAGGCCTGAATGAATGAGTACTGGATACTTTGCATTAGGGACAATATTTACCCTGTTAGGTTATGCTTAAGATTAAACAATGATTAAAGCTAAGAGAGAGATGAGATCAGATGGAGAAATGGTTCAGTGGGGTCTCATGCCAGGGGCCTCATGGCTAAAATGTCACACTGACATCTTGTGGGTGCAAAATCTGTTAATTTGACACATATTACTAGGGTCCCAAGCACTAAAGCGCTATTAACTCTATCGTGTCTACAATTACAGGCAGCACGGTGGCGTAGTGGTTAGCACTGTGGCCTCACATCTTGTGGGTTGAGGGTTTGACTCTCACATCGGGTCTGTGTGCATGGAGTTTGCCAAATTGCCCATAGTGTGTGAATGAGTGTATGTGTGTTTGCCCTGCAATGCCCTGCAATGCCCTGCGATTGGCACCCTGTACAGGGTGTACCCCAACCTCATTTGGTAAACCTCCTGGAATACGATCCAGGACCCCCTGACCTTGTATATGGGATAAAGTGATATAACCCTAAAACCAGCCAGTTCAACAACCCCCCATAAATATCATATCATAATGATGAAATAAAATTAGTACATGTTATAAAACATGACACAGAAGAATGTATGCTTTATAATATTACAATATTATATTACAATATTTACTAATTATTATTATTATTATTATTATTATTATTATTATTATTATTATTATTGTCATGTGTCGCAAAATAAGCTACCGTCAGCCACAAGAGGGCGGCATAATTCACTGTAAGGACTTTTTCTGTCTAGGCCAGTGGTTTTCAACCTTGTTCCTGGAGGACAACTACCTTGCAGTTTTTTCATAGTTTTCCCTTCTCTGCCCTACTCACTTCAATTAGTAAAATGCTATTATAAATCAGGCGCCCTATGAGCTGAGAAAACGCTATACAGTAATGTGCAGAGTCCTGGAGTCTTCCAGGACTGCAGATGAGAACCACTGGTCTGGGCCACACTGTGTGTTTTAGCCCTAAAAGAAGGAAGAGAAACAGACTTCCTCAAAGGTAGGGAAACTCCAACTGAATTACAATGAAATATATTTTTGTACAACTACGAACTGTTAGAATAAAGAAGAAAAGCCATCGCATAAGCAGAAGCAATTTCTCCACTCAAGCAGGTGAACAGGAAATAACTAAATGCAATATTCCTTAGAGACACACAGCCAATTATAGTTCTAAGGTACAGTTTGTTACTATTATTATATACAATAGAAGTTGTTTAATAATATATTTTGTCAGAGCAGAATATTCATGAACTTAAGTATCCAAAGCAATAATTTAATTGCATTATATGTTTCAGATGCTAATAAGAGATTAATTAATCCTATCCATTCATTTATTCATCAGGAATTATATACTACAATAATATACACACCCAATCATACCTATGGGACAATTTATCTTAGCCAGTTCATCTATGGCATGCATGGGATGTTTTTGTAAATTGTGAGAAAACCAGAACCCTAGAGAAAAAGCATGCAGGAACAGGCACAGAAATTACATGCAGACAGACACTATGGCTGTCTGAGAGACAATTATCTGACAATTCTTATCTGACAATTCTGTAATCCATGATATTAATTTAGAGTTTAATCCAGAGAACCCAAAGAAAACCCACCAAGCACAGCAAGAAATTAACAAAATAAAGCAACAATAAAATCAATCAGTGGTTCACATTAGTTAATTCCTTAAGCAGCATTTACTCACTTACTCATTCTCAATACCGATTATCTTTTACAGAGCCGTGGGAGGCCTGGAGCCTATGCCAGGGGATTCAGGGCACTAGGCAGGGTATACCCTGGACAGGGTGGCAATCTATCGCAGGACACACAAGCACAAATGCACTCACACTCACAAACTACGGGCAGCTTGGAAATGCAGTTTGGAAACGCCAACTGCATGTCTTTGGACAGTTGGAAGAAATCAGATTACCTGAACGAAACCCAAAGCACAGGGAAACATGCAAAGTCCATGCATATAGACCCAAGCCGGGAATTAAACACTTCACCCTGAAAGTGTGAGGTGGTTGAATTTATTTATTTAAGATATTTTCTTAAATATTGTATATTACGTATTAATGGAAAGAATATTAGAATATTATTATAATATTGATACTTTTTGCTTTGTCTCTTTTCATTTGGGGGTGTCTTAGTTTTAAAATAATGAATATAAAAACTGAAAAAATAAATAAAATAGATTTCTTATTTAAATAATTTATTCTCAATATTTTTCTGCCACAGAACTATAGAACTCCATTCTGTAACTGAAAATTATTTATCCCAATGCCAAGTGACCAACATTTTATACATTTTAAACGAATCCCTGCTATGCTTCTGTCTGCTTCTCCAAATATACTGCCTTCCTTGCAGGATCAGCAGCCAACAAGCCCTGAATCTTAGCCTTTTCTCAGCTGCTAACATCTATTTAAAACAATTCGATAAAAACTTGACAGGGAACATAGTCGACAGTAGTCTTATTCCTTATTTATGAACCTATTTGAGCGGTAGAATTTGCCTGGCTGATCACTTCCACCACTATTTTCTTAAACACTTGAATGTCATATTTGAATACATAATTTCATTACAGTATAAAGAATCTGTGACAGTGTACATAATATATTTGACTTTCATTTAATATACTCAAAGACAGTAAGCTATTATAGATCAAATATTAAAAACAATGAGAGACAGAAAACACAGAATGCTTAAAATGTATGCCACAGAAAAGAATGAGATCATCTGATTCTGTTCACTTGGCATTGGGGCAAATTACAGTTCTGTCAGTAAGATAGTTGTCAGAACATCTGTGAACATTAATAAATTGATATATTTAAATTATTAAAATGTAAAAAAATATATACTATATATATATCTTATTATTCTTATTTAGCATTTAGACTTCTGAAATAAAAAACTAACATTAACAATAATGTTGCTAACATTAATGCCTTTTATTCTTTATTCTTCAACCAAAACACCCCCAACTGAGAAAGCAGGAATTGAAAAAACTGTCCATTTGGGAGCATTATGACAAATTTCAAGCTAAATGAAACATATGATGCACATAATATTTGCATGATATTATAACATATGAAAGAATATGTGAAATGTGATACATTTTAAGAAGATATTTAAATATAGTTATCATCAATGGGCCTGGAATGGAATGTAAAATTCCAATTAATAAACTTTTCACCTGTCTATATTTAAACACTTTTAGTCAAAACATGGAACATACTGTATATTCAGTAGCGTGTACATAAATAACTATTAAGATTAAGGTCTTTACGTGTATTTTTTTATGTAGCAATAGTAACATATCTGAACAGAACAGCTAAGGTTTACTTGCAGATTTAAGGAAGTGCTGCTGTTCAGTCTTCATTATATTACAAGCACTTTTATGCACTGGAACAGAAAGCTTACAAAAATCAGGATAACTGCTAAATAAACAAGAATATATATATATATATATATTTGCCATTTCAATAAACCATTGTTTATTGAAGGGTTATTTACAAGGAACTAGTTAAACTACCTGAAATAATGGTCAAGATGCACTGTAAAGGATTATACAGTACAGGACAGTGGTGAGACCAGCGATGCTCTATGGCTTAGAGACAGTGGCACTGAAGAAAAGACAGGAGGCAGA
>JAOVVB010000010.1:12954144-12971493 GCA_028570985.1 Heterobranchus longifilis | reverse complement strand
AGCATCACCCGGGAACCAAACCAGCGATCTCCGGATGATAGGGCGAGCACTTTACCACTGCGCCACTCGGAGGCCAATCCATAGTGTTTAATATGATGTTGGCCCTCCCTTTGCAGCTATACCAGCTTCAGCTCTTCCAGGAAGGCTTACCAAAAGGTTTAAGAGTGTGTTTATGGGAATCTTTGATCATTCTTGTTGGACGAGAAGGCCTGGCTCTAATTCATCCCAAAGGTGTTCTATCTTTGCTTCTATCAACGCTTTGTGCACTGATGCACGGTCATGTTAGAACAGGAAATGGCCATCCCTAAACTGTTCCCACAAAGTTGGGAACATGAAATTGTCCAAAATATCTTGGTATGCTGAAGCATTAAAAGTTCCTTCCACTGGAACTATGGGGCCCACATCCTAAAAAACACCAGTTCCAACATGACTGCACACCAGTTACTGAAGTTCATATGCATGTGAAGGCAGGTGAGTGAATACTTTTGGCAATATCATGTAAGTGATTGACTCATTAAGAAGCCTCGACTTTTGCTCACAAATCGGGTAGCTACACATCATGCTTTGCTCTAAACGTTGAAGTATAAAAGCTTCTAAGCTTATGTACCAATTTTCAAATTAAATATATAGTTTCAGATAACCTTGTGTGTCAGAGAATAATAAGTTGTCAAAATGAGTAAAAGTCCAAAAATGGCATTTAGCACATTCTGCTGTCAACTGTTTACAGAACTAAGTCATGCTTTTGTAGCAAAACTGCTTAAATGTAACAAAATACATTGATGGTCCACTGGGCTTTTATGTCATTAATGTCACCTCTGTAGCCAAGCTGTGCAGCTGTGCATCAATAATGGCAAATGTATGAGGAAATTCTGAGAAAACATTTCCATTCTGTTTGTACTTTTCTCTCTTCAATAAAATAGTGTTTAGACTGTGCGGAAGTCAACTGACCAATTTGTATGCACAATTATATGACAATAATTCTTCAAATATCCTTACTAAAAATCACTTCACAAAACGTTCAAAACATTGAGATTACTGCACAGCGAGAGACAGACAATCTGAATCATCTACAGTATAAACGAAAACATCATTGTGTATAGCTGGAACATGCATGTTAACTGGCTTATATGGAATGCATTCATTTCATGCCAAATACTATGTGTTGGGGGGAATGGTAATTTGTTTTTCCAATACAAAATAATTGCTCTATTGCTTTCATCATCCTTTAAAACCGAGGCCCAGACAGGATTAAAATATTTATTTGCATTTGTGTTGTTTGTTGATGCTAGCATGTTAAAAATCTCTGCGCACGAACAACAGACAAATGAAGAAACGATTGAACCTGCACAAAGAGGTTTGTCAGGCGTTTAGGCACGCACCTTGCAGCTGTTTGTCTGTACAAGAACATTTCCAGAAACCAGAAATGGAATCTGGAGAGCAAAGGAATCGTGTAGTTTATTGGGGGAAGTGTACTTATCCAACACTAGCAGCTGTGGACTCGTTCCTGGAAAACAGAGGGTAAGAAAAGGTCTTAACACGGAACAGATTGGTGGTCATTCTCTCTATTTGGTCATTCAGTATATTTGTGTTTGTATGTATATATTTAATATAAAGTTGATCTCCTGAAAGCATGTTGCTGGTGATTTGTGTAATACATATTTAAACAGTGCACAAACTTTTATTTAGATGCATCTCTGTTTCATATATGCAACTCTACTGTAGCCTCAACAGCTAAACTTTATACGTCTGATTGTTAGTTTTTTCAGCAAATAAAGAGCGGTAATTACTGTAATTCTAGACAGTAGTTCTGGGGAAAAAAATTATGTAAACTGCAATCACAAGCCTTTAAATGATAAGGGTATGATGTACTGTATAAAAACAGAGTAACAATCAACATATCAAATTTGAATTACTGTCTTACACTCAATAAGGTACATAAAAGACCGCTTATGGAAATGTGTCTGATTCTGTAATGGTGTATATTCTCTCATCCAATATGAATACAAAAGCACCTCAGTGTAGTTAGCACAGTACCTCTGATTTTGAAGTGGCTTGGTAAAAACAGAGATCCACAGATCACAGCAGTGTCTCTTCTGACTTTTTTCTTCCACTAACTATCACTTTACTTTCACTCACATGCTAACCACAAATGGTATGTTTTTCAGAGACAAAGTAAGCACAGGTTTCACCTCTTTTCTTCTCATATTGGTTTTGAATAAAAATTGAAATTGAAAACAGAACAGAAACAGAAAATCCTAAAACATCATGTCCTAACCATTCATTCACTCATTCATTCATTCATCTTTAATATCTACTGTATCCTTGGTCAGTGCTACAGTTTCTATCCTGGAAGTATTGGGCATAAGGTGATAACATATATGAGATAGTAACACACACCATAGGATGCTCATCCATTTCAGGACAAACATGCACATACACGTGATCTCACACACACACACACACACACACACACACACACACACACACACACACATATACAATTACACTTATACCATTATATTTTTGGGAGGAAACTGAGGAACCCATACAAACAAGGGGAGAAGTTGCAAAATTCCATACAGACCGTAGAACTGAGATTGTGTCCTTCTGTGCCACCAGGTTTTTTTGTATTGTGTAGCTTTCAATATTTTTATTATCTAATTACACTATATGACCTGTTAATTATTGAATTCAGATTTCTCAATCAAACTCCATATCCCCAGTGAAGGGCAATCTTAATGCTTCAGCATACCAAGACATCTTGGACAATGTTATGCTTCCAAGTTTGTGGTAACAGTTTGGGGAATGACCTTTTCTATTTCAAAATGACTGTGTCCCAGTGCACAAGACAAGGACTATAAAGACATGATTTACTGAGCTAGGTGTGGAAGACCATGACAGGCCCGCATCAGTGACCGTCCAATATCAGTGCCTGACCTCATAAAATCCTCTACAGAATAAATGGGTATGAATTCCCACAGAAACACTCCAAGATCTTGTGGAGAGCATCCAAGAAGAGTCAAAGCTGTTATACTGTAACTGCAAAAGGGGGACCAACTTCGTATTGAGTATTTGGATACAATATCATTGTAGGTTTGGCCAAATACCCATGTCCATATAGTGTATATTATTCCTTAAATATTGTATATTATGCCGTACAAAACAAAGTGTTACTGAAATACTGGTGTTTAGCATGATTCAGTAGACTCGACTTCAGTCTTGTGCACAGGTTTACATTTCGAGATCATTGGCATGCATCGGCATATTAAGTCACCTTTCTTGGGCATACTGCATGTCTGTATGCTTACTTTTGCCCAGTAACTATAAAATATAAATTGCATTAGCAATGAATAATGATGTACAGTAATAGCACATAAAAAAAAGTTTAAATAGAAATCTGGAACTAATTCTCTGTAGTACACTTAGCAGGGGCTATGCTTGGTGGAATGTGTAAGTGATATTTTGGTGCTCTTTTGCAATTATGAGTCCTTTGCTGCACATAAAATGTAACATGATGGCTTTGTGGTTGAACACACAAATAGGTCACACGATGAGCAATTCCTTCCTTTAGCTCACAGAGTTTGATAGTTTACCTTTCTGAAAATAGCGTCTATATATTTAAAATGGTTAGTAACCTAAAACATATTGTATGAACACATGAAAAATCAAGAATGGACTTAAATCGGACTTAAAAGAGTCCGATTTGTTCATACGCTAAACCTGATTTACAGGGATGCCATTTTCAAATGCACTGAGATGAGTAAAACTTTATGCATGTTTCAAATGGCAAAAATTGCCAGCATCAAGAAAAACATTAGTCTTGGAGTATGGTTTACATCATGTGGGAGCATTTTTGGAGTTAGGAATATGTAATTCATCCTTGGTTTGTGATGTGAAGAAATGCCCCATCTGAATAAGCAAACCAAATACTACATGATGCTACAAACTTAAAGAGAGACTTAATTTGATGCCAGGGCACAGGGCCCAGAGTGTGGTTTAATGAAACAGACCTCCCACCTTGTATGAAGAAATGTGGTCAGAGGCAAAAGGACACATGATGCACAACATAAGAACAACTTGTGAAAACTTTCATTTTACCAGCCGGCGAAAAAGATTGATGAGGTAGTCATGATCACACTTTTCTATTGGCTGTTTCTCATAACACACACACGCACACACACACACACACACACCCACACACACACAGGAAGACCCCTGCAAGTGCTAGTATTACATTTTAAAATGGACAGGGTGTGTCACATGCACTTGTTGCTAATTGCTGTTTATAGTTGAATTCAGCAAACAGGAAGCCTGTAATTTACTGACTGACTAAATAAAATAGGCATAGGCTAAAATGTGACAAAATGCTTACACAGTTCATTTGACGCAAGACATTTTCACAGCTCAGACTGAAGCCAATGAAAAACAAAAACATAGTATATTCCATCTTCATGACAAATTCAACATTTGTCGACTCTACCCTTTGTTCAAAACAGGGGACAGACCAAGTATTCTCCCACATTTAACTAACCATATGACCATCCTAGACATCTGCAGCCACTAGCTCTCAGTAACTACCATGAATCAAAAAAGACAAAGCAAGTCTAGGAATGAGAATTACTTAATGGTTTATTACCACAGTTATGAGCGTCCCGGACCACATTTTGTCTGAATTCCGAGGTTGCTTTACTTCAACCAAACCTCAGTGGGGCCTCAAAGCTTTAACACATCTTTGTCCTTCTTCCCACAACTGAAAAAAACCCTTTTGTTTCTTGCGAATTGTTCTGTGTCTGCCCTGTCTTTGGTCTATAGAATGTTTATAAAAAAATTTTTTCAAAGTTTAATTTCCTAAAGGGTCTGTATTTTGACCACAATCTAAAAGGCAAAACGTGTTATAGGACTGTGTTTAAGGATGAGAAGCATTCGGCCCCCTAGTGTTTTCCATGCAATATGCTTTAAAAACTTTTTGTCAGACATGATTGAATTATAATTGCAGGGCCTCCTGAAAAATGCATCTAGTGACTCAATCCACACACACGCAGTGCTGTTTAAAGTTTTGAAAGAAATCATTTCAAATTTGCAGGAGTGGTTTTACAGATGAAGAACATCATAACAAGAAACATATTGCCTAAAAGCACAATGGACACTTATTACAATACATTTTTTCTTAAGGTCTATAACTTTAACAAAAATATGCTTTTTAAGAAGGTAAACATTTTCTTCCAAGTCCCCAAAAGGGTTCATTTGAAGAGCGGCTGCTAGTTACACCTCAGAAACACATTCGCTTTTTTTTTCTCTCTTGGGGAACAAGAGGTAAGGAAAGATCCAGAGCTCTTTGCCAACATAACCATCCCACTCCTTCGGTTGTGGGAATGTGGTTTCTTCTAAAGCACTCCTACCCCCTCTTCTTCTCTCCCACTCCTCCCATTGGAACAAACATGTCTCCACATTGGCTGCACGCAGACTACAAGGCGACTACATGGAGGAGAGTGGAAGCCTCCAGCACCCCATGGATCATGCAATGCATGACCCGCTGCTGGATCCAAATGGGACTATTGTATCTGTTAATGAGTTATAATGCCTCCTGTCATTTTTGGACATTTAAAAAAAAAAAAAATAAATAAAAAAAACCCACTTGATTTACCAGGAAAAGAAGGGATTTATACATCATTATAATTTCTGGCATAAAAATAATATGATTAATTCATATAATGCATATATTAAAAACATCCCAAATACATTGTTTCCAAAATGTAATAAATGAAATGAAATGCTAAAAAGTAGATGTATTCATACAGAACTCCATATAAATAAAGTGAAATTTAATGAAGTTACAAAAGATATTTTTATTATGTAGGTCTTCAAACCTAGCTTTTCATGAGCAAGATACATTTTGATGTGCAGTAGAGCAGTGTGGAATCCTGGAAACTCTTTCATATTGGGTTTAATTAGAGCAGTAACAGTAGTACTTTGATCCTGCCCCTGAGTGAGACATAAAAATGCAATTAAATGTACAAACACATGACAGCTTTCATATGCACAGGCTTTAAATTAAGGTGTCTGATGAAAAAAAAAAACCTATGAACATATGTTTTTGCATGCCCCTGTTATGTGCCTGCCATATGGATTCCTGAAAGTGCAAAATCACTATGATTACATGTAATTGCACTAAACTAATCAGTTCTACTACAGACCAAGTAATAAGCGTGAAGATGATTTAAATAGGATTGTTAAATATGATCTATCTATCTATCTATCTAGCTATCTATCTATCTATCTATCGATCTATCTATCTATCTATCTATCGATCTATCAATCTATCTATCTATCTATCTATCTATCTATCTATCTATCTATCTATCTATCTATCTATAACCACAGGGAAATCGATGAGATATGTACACCCTAAAAAATATGTATTTAGGATTATATTATTAAGCCTCTATAAACAGCACTCTTTACCTATAATTAATGTTTAGCCATCAGCATGATACTGTAGCACCGTATAGTGCCACCTTTAGAAGTATTGTTTTTCTCACCCTTAATTATATCTACCAAAATACATTTCTGACTAATGTCTAGTCAAGTACAACAACAGACAATGACTAAGAGAGCAAAACAAGACAATGACAGGCCAGAGGAAGAGTGATATGAGGAGCAATTGGGTCTCGACGTAAAAAGTGTTGTCCATGAAAACGTCATGTGCAATGAACAGGTGTAGAGGTAAAGATGTGAGATAGGTGTGGAACCGTTGCGCACAGAGAGAGAGAGAGAGAGAGAGAGAGAGCACCTTCCTATACACATATACACATAATCTTACTTAAATAGTCAATGCAATATCTCTCTCTCTCTCTCTCTCTCTCTCTCTCTCTCCTCCCTCTATGTTAATCATAGTGTTGTGGTTCCCTTCCCTTGAGTCTCAGTGGTTGTTTTCTCCTCCTTCTCAGGAAACTCTCCCTTTTTCACTCGCCTATTCTCTGCCTTTGTATATAAAAGAGGGGTGTATGAATTGTGCGACAGAAAGCATGTTCACATGCTGGGGACACGGAAGGGGCAATGTAATGTGTGCACAGGGCAGTGGGGCTGAAACAGACTTGCAGAAACTTTGAGTGAGTACTCTTACACACACACACACACACACACTGCCTTGTTATTTAAAAGATAGAGAGAGGTAAAACAGGTAAACCTTCAAGCTTGAGCATTTCTACATAATCCAGCGATGAATTAACACTCTACAGTGTTTATATACGTCCAGTTGGACTCAAATGAACTCTGGATGAGTTTAATCAGCACTGGATTTTTTTCTGTGTAGACTAGAGTTTTACGTGTGGTACAACATAAAACCAGTTAAAATATTTGAGCTATTATTTTCTTGACTGTATTTTAAGCCACAATAACTTTATTCAATATATTGCAGCCGTACTCTTTAAAAGTAATTATGAACAAAGTATACTGTTGAAGCTGGGTCATAAGATCCCTTGTTAAGTGCAAGCAAGTCATTTCATGACCTCAGGTCAACAGTGGAAATTTGATTAGGCTATACAGTGACTTTGATAATTTCATATCTAAGGTTTCAACCACCACATACATAGATGAATAATCCTGGGCAATATTTGAATTATACTGTACCAGTGGAAAAAAAAAATACTTTTACCTTCTGTTTATGAGAATGTACACTAACTGAAATTGTACCTAATTATTTATGCACAGTAAGCAGAGTCAATATTGTTATTGAATGATACTTACACTGCAGCTCTGCTCATGTATTTCATACTAAACCCCTTTTCCTAAAGTGAGGCTTATGCTTGGGTTATTGAAAACCAGCTGCATTCACTTGTGGAAACCATTCCATATTACTTATTCCATATTCCATAATCACCCCATATTTCCAAGCTGAATGATGATCTGTAGTGTTTTCATCAGGTCATTGGAACTATGGTCTGTGATGTATGTGGTTTCTCTAAAGACATTGACTGAAATTTTTCATAAAAAAAGAACATTTACCAACAAGCACTTGCATAATTACATCCAGCATAATTCCAACCAGAGACAGATGAGGTTTTTAGAAGGCTCCGAGATAAATGCATCTTTCCAACACCAACAGTGTTGCAATTCTATATACTTTGTTTTGGTATCCTAGAGTTGTTGAATATATAAGAATATTAGGAGCACAAGTATAGAATCTTGAGAGCTTGTTCCTGAGGATGTGGTCTACTTTTCCCCCTCATGGCATGGGACAGATGCCATGAAGGGGGAAGATCCAATGCCTTTAGCTAAACTTTTTCCATCTCACTAAAGTAACCACCCCAGTGATCAGCATCCTGACTTCATTTGTAGTACTTCATCCTGAACCCCACATTTCAACTATTGATTTAGCTGATGACTGCCATTAATAATATCCGACTACATGTTATTATCACCATGGTTACTCCAGAATGATTCCCTACATTGGTAGAGGTTGTAAATCATTTGTTAATGTTCCATTAAACTCACTTTTACCCAATGTATTGACGATGTATTGAAACCACCTTAGCTGCAACATCACCTAAAATGACAAACTTTTTCAACTTAGTATAGAATAATCTTTTTTAATTATTATTTTTTAAAATTATTTTTATGAGCAGACATAACACCCCCATTGTAGGAAAGAACCACAACATAAAAAAAACATAATAAGCCTCGAACATGTGGCAATTCCTTATGAACCCCACCATGTGTTGGGAGAGATCTCACTAAAGCTCCAGTTTTTAGACAGGCTTCTGGCAAGGGCAGCTATGATTATGGGTATGTGGCTGCCATGCTGGTGTGTATTTGTGGTTGGAGGTGCTTATTACTCTGATGGTCAGCTTAGCATGTTTTGGTTGCAGACTAAAATCCTCTGCTAAATAATTTAACTGCTAAATAACAGTTAAAGCAACAAGAGGCCCCCCAAAAAACCCACTCCATTGTTCTTTTGCTTTCAGCTCAAGACTTTAAACTCAAATTGGTTTAAGGGTATCATTGTGATTACATTGCCCATAGATTCTACTGTTGGGCCATTTCCATCCCATTAATTTTTAATCCTGTCCCTGTCATTGCTCATAGGATGACTGACAGTTCTCTTTGGTGAGAGAGAAAGCAGGATGCCCGGTGTGCCCTGTGGGGCCTTGCATCAAGCCCTGCCTGTCGCTTGTGTCCTTGTCCTTTCCTTGCCATTACTCTTGGTGCATGCTACGTTCATCCATAAACCTGCCAAGCTGCCCCTGGTGGGCCGCAAGCCATTCTTGGCTGCATGGAATGCACCACTTGACTTGTGTGCCGTCAAATACAACATGAACATCAGTCTGGACCTTTTTCACATTAGTGGCAGTCCACGAGCTGTCCATACAGGTCAGGATGTCACCATTTTCTATCCAAATCGTCTGGGTTACTACCCATTTTACACAGAGCAAGGTGAAGCAGTGAATGGAGGCCTTCCTCAGAACTGCAGTCTAGAAGCTCACCTCAGCAAAGCTAGCAAAGATATTGCACACTTCATTCCCTCAGAAGATTTCCAAGGTCTAGCTGTCATTGACTGGGAGTACTGGAGGCCTCAGTGGAACCGCAACTGGCAGAGGAAGGACATTTATCGACAACGCTCACGTGAACTTGTCTCCCGAGCCTATATCAATGTGACGGATGATCAGATAGAGGAACTAGCGCGTCTACGCTTTGAAAAGAGTGCCATGGAATTTATGCAGGGCACACTGGAGCTTGGCATACGAGCCCGACCAAAAGGCCTTTGGGGCTTCTACCTTTATCCAGACTGCCATAACTACAATGTGCACATACACAATTACAGTGGCTACTGCCCCATGATGGAGAGCACGCGCAATGATGAACTGTTATGGTTGTGGAACAGCAGTACTGCACTCTTTCCTGCAATGGCAATCCGTAAAGACCACATGGACAACATTCGCAACCTGCACTTCTGCCAGAATAGGGTACTAGAGTCTCTAAGGCTGGCTTCCATGACTTCACTGTCCTACGAGCTGCCCACTTTTGTGTACACAAGGCTTGGGTACAGGGATGAAGCCATGACATTCCTAACACAGGTAAATACATATACTGCTTCAAGCATATAAATGGGATCCTGACCCTGATCCTGGAGTATACAATTAATTTTTTTCTGGCTCTAACACAGTCACCACACAAAAAACTGTTAATGAATTAGTTCTTTTATGGGATCAGGTGTGTTAGAGCATGGAAAACCCTAATTTGCTTATGATATGTGGTATTCCAGGGGGCCAGGGGTAGCTCAGTGGTTAAGGCATTGGACTATGGTTCGGAAGATCCCAGGTTCAAACCCCACAACCACCAAGTTGCAACTGTTGGGCCCTTGAGCAAAGCCCTGAACCTTTTTTATCCCATTTTTTAATGGGATAAAAAAATGTAAGTCGCTCTGGATAAGAGCGTCTGCCAAATGCCTAAATGTAATGTAAATGTAAATTCCAGGACCAAGGTTGGACCATTTGAAATACAACACATATTTGTATAATGGATTATGCAATTAATGAATTAGCAACAATCAATGAAAAGTGTAAATCTAACAAATAAATCCAAATAAGAAAAGTAATAATTTAATAGTAATAATAAAATGATTTACAGCCAGTATAGAGAAGAATCACTCCCCTTTAAATAATTACTGTACATTTTGTTGTGAAGACAGACACAGTTTTTGTTTTATCCAGTTCCTCCGAGTTCTCCGGTTTCTGGAATAGAGTTGTACACAAGCAAAAGTCAAAAGAATAAAGAATAAAAAATAAGAAAATAAATGGGAGCATTGCTAGAAAAAAGGCACCCCTCAAGAAAGGCCGAGAATCACTCCTTAAAGATGCTAAGGCCACATGGAAAAAGTTGTTATGGTAAAATTGAATTATTTGGCCACAACACCAAATCAATACAGCTCACCATCCAAATAACACCATTCCAACAGTAAAGCATGGAGGTGGTAATATCTTCTTAGGGGTGTTTCTTTTGCACCAGGGACTGATATCTTCCAACATGGCAATGACCCAAAGCACAAACAAAACCATCCAGTGGTAAAAGGAGAAAAAGGCGAATGTTCTTGTATGGCCAAGTGCAGACTAAAACCCCATTAAAAAATCTGTGGAATGACTTGAAGACTGCAGTCCACAAATCATCACCATCAAATTTAACTCAACTTGAACAGTTCTGCAAAAAAAGAGTGGCCAAATATTGCAAAGTCTAGATGTGTGAAGTTAGTAGAGGCATATCCCAACAGTCTAACAGCTGTAATTAAAGCAAAGGGTTGTCCAACAACATACTGGTACAAGGGGGTGATCCTTTTCCAACTTAGTGATTCTGTTTTTTATTTTTTTTAATATATATTTTCCTCTAACATGTTGGTGTTATGTCTTTCACTTGGATATTAAAAGTTGCACTGAGTTCATACAGCCAGATAAAACAAAAAACATGTTTGTCTTTATTTCAGGCTGCAAAGCAACAAAATGTGATTATTTTAAAGGGGAGTGATACTTTTCTATACCCACTGTATGCTCAGCAGCTGTTTTGTCACATTTTCTATTTTAACTTTGCACTCTTGTAAGTGACCCTTGATAATTTCCTGTCTTAATTTAAATTAATTTGTGTTTAACCTGTTTTTGGTTTGTTCCCGATTTACCATTTATTCCTAGTGTACCATTATTGACTGTGTCACTCTATTCTCTAACCTCAGCTATAAACTCTGCCTAGATTTATCGATTAGAGCCATAACACAGTACAGAAGTGGGACTGCATTCATGCATTCATACTAATTTCCAGATTTACTTGTATTACATGCTTACTAGGACAGCTACTGTAAAACCAAGTGCACCCTCTTGTGGTGAAACATTCAACATTCCTTAGTTCATTCAAGAATGATGTTCTGCAATCAATATAAAGTTCTTTGCAAACACAGGAAAACAAGCAGTTATAAATAATGAACAGGTAAGTGACAATGGTAAAATTGTGAATGGCCGTATGCTGTAGGAGGTACTTAACTTATTAGAGGAAAGTCTGAAGAATTCTGACTGACACATTCTAATAGAGCATGGTGGCGCATGTCTACTTTATCATACAGCAAACTTGTTGTGATGGCATTTCATTGTGTTTTACAGAAGGATTTAATACACACAATAGGGGAAAGTGCTGCTTTAGGTGCTTCAGGCTTTGTGATCTGGGGCGACCTTAACCTCACTTCTTCTAGAGTAAGTGACTTTAATTGGTGTTCTTTTCAATGTTATTCAGTGGCTTTGTGCTGGACTGAAAGGCTACAGTAAATGACCTTCAAATGACTCTAAGTACCTGTAGAAAAGTTTAGCTGGCAAAAGTCAGCCAGAGGCAGTTTGAAAATGAGTGCTCTGAGCTGAAGGAATCTGGTCGTGCCAGTAGCACAGGAAAATAGAATAAGTAGAAAAATTGAATATGGTAAATCTAATCAATTCTGGGAGCAGATGTGATGGATGACTATGACTATAGTGTACTTGGGAAAAAAAAATTATTACCCTAGAGTCAAAAAAACTATAAATAAAAATTCTATTCTCTTTGTACCCATTGGGTCAGTGATCTTGAAAGAAAAGACTTAATTAACTGGTTCTTAACATGTCATTGCAGCAAAACTGCTCCAGGGTAAAAACATTTTTAAGCTACAGACTGGGCCAGTACATCACCAATGTGACCCGGGCAGCTGAAGTGTGCAGTGAATATCTCTGCCAGTCCAATGGTCGTTGTGTACGGAAAGACCCACGGGCACCACATTTCTTGCACCTGAGCCGTACCAGTTACCGCATTCACTCAAACCGCAATGGCACATTTACTGTCACTGGCTGGCATTCTCAGCATGAACTGCAACAACTGGAAAAAAGGTTCTACTGCCACTGCTACGAAGGGTATGAGGGTGAGCGCTGTGACAGTACAGAGCCAACACACACAGTAGACATTGAAGACAAAGAAGAGGTGGGGAAGAAAGAGCAGGATGAATGTACAGAGAGCTCTGCTGACTCTGTGAGGAATGCCCATGTCCTGGTGGTGCTGCTCGTTCTGTTTACCTTTAGCTGTATATAAGGCACTGTGGTAAACTATCCACTGGCACATATTGTGACCAAGGTTTGTATAACAGCACTTTTTATTTTGTGCAGTCATGATATAGGTTAATATGACTTGAAGCAACAGGAAAGTAGTCAGTGACTATAGTTTACTTATATTTACTCATCAGTGTTTATGTCAGTGTTTTTATCTAATATCATCAACCATTTTATGGACATATTATTGTTAAAATGTTAGCTTTGTTTGCACAAACTGTTATACTTTGTTTACTATAGCAACCCTACAATATTACAATAAGCAATCTGAGAACTTTTTGAATGGAAAAATCTATATGATCTATATGATCTATATACAGACAGGACTATACAAAAGTACACTGCCTGGCCAGGCAAAAAAGAAAGAAAAAAAAAGGGGGGGGGGGTGGCAGCCTTTGGATTTGAATAAGCAAATACTAACGAGCCTTTAATTGGATAATTACCGCAGTGATTGATATGCTCCAACTGGCAACAAGCCTTTTTATCCCAACTGATGCAGCTTTTCACTTTATTAACAACCATATCAGAAGATGTATCCTGTGGTTGTAAAAAAGATGTTTGTTTCAGAAAGGTCAGATTGCTGGTATCCATCTAGCAGTGAAAACAACTAAAGAAATTCTGAAAAAAAAAGACTGGAATTGGGTTAAGGACTGTTCAACACATTATTAAAACCTAGAAGAACGGTTAACTTTGTGAAAGAAATGTGCTTGGTGAAAAAAATATCATGAATGACCTTAAATTAAAGATAGTGAACGTACGAGCATTTCCACACACACACAGTGCATTGAGAACTGACAGGATTGGGAATAAACAGCTGTGTGGCCAAAAATAAACCACTTGTTAGTGAGACTAATGAAAAAGGCTTAAATTTGCTCCAGAGCATAAAGATTGGACTTTATGGAATGGAAAAACGGAAAGATGTGGTCTGATTGACCCTGTTCCAGAGTGTGTTAGGGTTAAAAGAAAATAAAAGTAGCTGACTACTTGAATGTACTGAATGACTAGGTTATCCCATATGTGTTTTCTGGGCAGGATATACACTTTGGCATACAGTATGCTAATGAATTTTCTGTTCTTATTTTCATCAACCCACAGCACTTGGAATTATTAGCACATGTTATGGTACAAGACAAAACTGAATGTTATGCTAAGTAGACAAATATAAACTTCTATATATTAAAATATCTTTCGCAGCATTTTACAACATTTTGAAAGAAAAAAACTGGATAATTTGTAGCGTCGTAATTTAAAAAAAAATATATAGTACTCTAAATATCTGTAAAGTCATGTTATATATATACACAGTATATATATAAATATTACTACCTTACTTTTTCTTTTCTACAGTAGTTCTAACATACAAGTTATATTACTGGAGTTAGTTCTAGCCTATAAGTTACAATTTTTATTATACAATGTTGTATGGATAGCTTTTTTTTTTTCATTTGAAACAAAGCACACCATTATCAGAAACAGATGAACTAAAGCATATACCTCATTTTGTGTAATTTTTCCAACTTTTCTGAATGTCCTTTTATACAACACCACCACAAAACGTACTATGTTGAACTTACTAAGAATGTCTGAATTACTTGATTGTATTATTCCATTAATTTTATAATTACATAAAAGTCATTAAACCAAACAATGTATTGTTGATTTTCTCTCTTTTCACATTTAATTAAAAAAAAATCTAAATAGCATAATTATGCTAAAGGTTAATTGAATTTGCGTCATTATGCTAAAGATGATGGCATGATGGCATAGTGTTATAACCTCGCAGCTCCAGGGTTGTGGGTTTGATTCCCACCCTGGGTCTGTGTGTGTAGAGATTGCATGTTTGCATGATAAAGGTTAACCTATCACACTAAAATAATGTTTTATGCATTTTGGAATAAATAGATTTTAGTTAATTAGTTAATTTTGTATTAATCATTTTCTACTAACAGTAATGTAAGACAAACAGTACAAGAAGGCAAATCTTTTCTGACCCTGAACATACTATATCTAAATGAGTATGTTGACTCTTTGTTATGGGTATTTTCTGATGCATATATTAACATTTTCTGAAGCATACAGTATATTAACATTTTTTTAAATACAAAAAATAATTGAACAAGTTTTAAATGCATTTTATATGGAAAAATTATTATGCATCTTAGATATTTTGCGTTTGCATAAAAAAAATAGTGCGCTGTTATAAAATCATTTCTGTTTTTAATCACATTTTAAATTGCATGAGACTACAGTGTTTTGAAAGTGTTTTGTTGTGCATTTATTTCTCCTGCTAGTGTTCTGCATGATAAACAGCTTCTAAAAGCAAGTTACATATTAATTATTAAATTATTATGCCTCATGACCTGTAACTGAGACTGAGCTGTTTGATAGATAGTACTTTTTGCTCCAAAATGCCAGTCATGAGATTCACTGCACAGATTCAAGACAACCTGTGCCAGACACAGCAAAGCAGGCCCAAAACATTACTGAGTCTCCTCCATGTTTCATAGTAGGTACAGTGTTTTTTCTATAAAAACCAAATTTTTGCATCTGTGAACATTCAGCTCACTTCACAAAAAAACTCAAGTTTTGTCTTATAAGTCCACAGGACATTGTGGCTTATCAATATGCTCACTTACTTAATCACTCACACACTCATCGTCTATACCACTTTATCCTGTTTACAGAGTCATGGGGGCCTGGATCCTATCCCAGGAGACTTAGGGATACTCAGGGTACACCCTGGATGGGGTTTCAATCAACGGCAGGAAACACACACACACAAACTCACATTCTCATCCACACACTATGAGCAATTTAAGGAATGCCAAATTAGCCTAATCTGCATGCATTTGGACTGTGGGAGAAAACTGAAACACCCAGAGGAAACCCACCAAGCATGCAAACTCCATGCACACAGACCCATAGCAGGAATCAAACCCAGACCTTGGAGGTGCAAGGTGACAGTGCTAACCACAAAGCACAATTTTGGCAAATTCTGGTCTGGCTTTTTATGATTTGACTTAAACTATGGAGTTCAGCTTGGTTGTACTCCATTTAGTCCACTTTTTTTTCTCAAAAAAAAAGATCACATCATCTTTTTTCAGATGATGTGATCTGATGCTAATGTACCTTGGATTTCACCATAAATCTCTTTGGAAATTGTTCTTGGCTTCTTGGTTACCATTCATATTATCATTCTATTCATTTTGTTGACAATTTTCTTCTTACAGACACGTCCAGAGAGGTTGGCTAAAGTCCCACAAACCCTAAACTTCTTAATACTGTTTTCAGTTTTAAGCTGCTTAGAGATGCTCTTATAACTTCTGCTTTTAATATATCTGTAGATAATTTTCTTTCTGATCTCCTCAGATAACTCACTGTTTTGCTTTCTCTGGTCCATCTTCAGTGTGGCAAACACACCATGATACCAAATGCCTGATACCATTTTCCATAACTATATTTGCATTTTCCGCACCTATAATCAGTTTGTTTTTGTTCTATTCTCGGCCTTGTCTTTCTACAATCCAGCAGGCAGTTTTTAAGGCTTCTACAGTCTACGTGGCACAAGTAATACATAAATTAGAGTTAATACCCAATTAAAATGTGATTTTTCTATTACAGACACACTACTTCAATATGTTTAGAAAACATGGTAGCTATTTTAATCATGAAATACATTTTCTTACTTTAATGTTTAGTATTTAATTGTAGCATTTTTAAAAGGCCAAGTTCAAGGAAATATCTTGTCACTATGATCATACATGAAAGTGGGACCATACACTTTTCATCTAAAAAACATTTTCATGAAATAAACCTGATTCACAATAAAATCAATATGTAATAAAAGAAAGTTAAACATATTTAATAATATGAAATAAATAACAATCATCCCAAACTATGTACAAAAACAAAAAGAGTTTAATAATTTGAAATTGTTCCTGTGAAGAGCATTGGAGAAGCAAAAGGTCTCTCTTCATTTGTTTAGAAATGTTATCATTTATTTTGCTATTTTATGCGGATCTTTTCCGTCTGTCGTTGGTGTTACTCATTAATGATCATAACTGTCAAAACATTTCACATGTTTAAAAAACTTATTAACATAATAATTTATTGATTTTGACATAATTGAAAACCATGCGGTCTTACACATGGAAGCCATTTTGCAAATTATGCTTTTTGTTGTTGGTGTAAATTATGCTTTTTCTCCAAATTGTCAGGAAGAGAAGTAACACCAGTTATTAAATGTACT
>JAOVVB010000010.1:12875103-12909358 GCA_028570985.1 Heterobranchus longifilis | reverse complement strand
GCTGTTAAAAAAAAAAAAGTAACTCAGTAACTTTTACTCTGAGTAAATTTTTAATGAGCTACTTTTTACTTTTACTTAAGTAGATTTTTATAAGGGTAACTTTACTTGTACTTCAGTAAAAGTTCACTAAAGTAACAGTACTCTTACTTAAGTACAAAATTTTATTACTCTTTCCACCTCTGGCTATAACATTAAACTGAAGGAGGTTCTAGGGTCAGCATGAACTCTAAAGCCACATCTCCAAAAACCAATGTGCGTAGAGTCCCAGGATAAATGTCCATGTTAAATAATATATGATGTGAGAACAAATTGTCTGCTGGGTTTCTCTGATGATTAACAGGAGAGATGAAATGAATCTTTAAAGCTCCCTTTGCACTGCCGCTACATTTTTCTTAAAGAATTCTACAATACATTTTTCCTCACCAAGCATCCCTCCTCTTTATCCATCACTGTTGTCAAAAAAAGAAAAAAACAGAACCAAAGTGAAAAAGTATAACAAAAGAACTAATGTAAAGCTAGTAATATACTGTAGAGATAATTCTATAAACATTGCTGTAGCTTGCTAAAGTATACTATTTATTTATTTGTTTGTTTATTTTTAAGCCCTGTTTGACTCCACGTTTTGTCAGGAAGGTCTGTAGACGTCACCCACCAAATTTCTTGAATTTCAATTAAAAACCTGGCAAAAACCACTGCAAAACACTTTCTTTTTGTCAGTAAGCATTTGCTTCATTTCTTATTTATAATTGGCACCCTTACTGTACAAGTAGAGAAAGTTTTTACACTGATCTGTATCACTGCAGATACAGTTAAGGTGATAAATTATTTACTAGGCCTTGTACTCAAAATGCAATAAAACAAAGGTATGTCAAATAGCTGAAAATGGTAAATCAATTTATTAATGGAAAAGCAATTTACATTATACATTTTTTTTTTTTTACAAAACACTATTTTGTATAAAACTAAATTTAGCTATTCTTCATTGTAGCTGGTCACATTTTGAACTGAAGTGCGTTTGATCCAAAGATGCATTACTGTAGTTTTCAACAGAATTTTTCCATCTCAAGGAAAGTTGGCCTCAGTGGGGAGTGCAGAAATTGCCTCTTGTTTCTGTGTTAGTGATCTGGTAACACACTTGAGTTTTGCCATTCTCCTCTACAGTGTAGGCGCTGAGGCAGAGGTTCAGCCATGGGCGCTGTTCTGTAGAAAAGAAGCAGGAAAGAAACTCCTTGTCAAACTAGTCACATTCAATTTATTCACTAAAGCATGATATTTGGTCTGTGTGCTTTTGTTTTTTTTTTAAGCTGGCAGGAATTTGATGCAGTAGTTGTCATTGATGGGTTTACCTATGCTGCTTCCTGGTGGATGAAGCCTATCCATGGTGGTCTGAACTTTATCCTGTGAAGCCTGACAAACTGATGCGTCAACAGCAGTGACATGGAAGAATTTCTCCTATAAGAATCAGTGAATGAGGGAAAGAAAGATATAATTTTTTGTCTTCCCTCAGAGGAGAAAAAACAGCCTTGTTGAGAAGGATACATAAATAATAAAGTCAACATCACTGGTTTCACAAAACAGTTTATATAACAGAAATAGCTGTATTTTAAATGTAAATATTCTTGCATCCATGAATATTTAAATTTAACGTGAATTTGCTCACAGCGTCCTTCCAAATTAAAGCTTCAAGTGTTCCTGTCTCATCCTCTAGCTCAAATTTCATCAGTAAAGCATACTGCATCAGCTGCACACCAAGAGCTGAGAGCACGATGAAAGAAGAGGATCAAGAGAGAAAAAAATGAGACATTGTGAACACAATCTGGCAGTAATGATGTGGAAAGGTAAATCGTATCCAGTAGTACTGTTAAGGTACATTTTACCTTTGGCCACATTATGCTCGTCCCACACCTGCACTCCAGATACCTCAGGCTCTACAAATGTGGACCGAGAGCACCGTTTACATCTGAAACACACAAATGTACGCACAAACATAACACAAAACAAATGAGACACTAAGATCCTACAGTCTGTAAATGGAATTATAAAAACTGAGCAAACTGGGCATCGATAATCTTCAGTCCTGACCCATAATATCTCTTGTCTTCACTGAAGAGAAATGGGGCTGAAAAATCCAGCAGCCTCATTCTCCCATCATCCAAGCACACAGGGACCACATTTCTATGAGCCGGAGAGATCACACACATTTCCTCCAGTGTAACACCTATAGAAAACCCAATAAAAGAAAAACAAACAATTAACCTAGAACAATAAAAAAAAAAAATAATACACCAAGCCATCCACCTTTTAAAGATAGTGCAGACTGTTTTTTTTAGCGCACAACTTACCCTGAAGAAAAAGCAGCTGCGTGTGTGTGTTGCTCAGGACCATCTCACAGGACACGTGCATGCTAATGGAATCCACTGAAGAAGTGACTGCCCAGTGCTCACTACACGGCTGACTGAATCTCAAAGCGTTCTGGAATACCCGAGCTATAACCTCATCATTGGGGACCTCCTCTCTATCATACAGACACAGTACGCGTATCAGCTTTGAAACAGCTGCGGGATTTCTGTAGATAACTTCTCATGAAAATGTATTACAATGAATGGTCGTGTGGTGAATGTTTTCTGTGCAAACTATAACAATATAATAGAGTGGACCTTTCCTATTGAACAATGTGACAGCACAACATGGCTTAGTAACAAATCTGAATGCATGACCATCTGTATCTGTCTCTCCATGCATGTTTCAAATCATGGTATTATTTTAACAAGTCTTAAATTGTTATCGTGAATTTATTTTAACAGTTAGTTCTGATGCACTAATTCGATTGGCCGAGTAGTATTCTAAGAGTGACTACACTCCTATAACAGCGCTCAGAAGTTCCACATTTTTTTTTTTTTTGTTTGTTTTTTTTTTAACTCTGCTCGTCTGTGCTTGCAACCAAAAATTTAACTTTCTGGTTCAAACCTATACTTTTCAGGACTATAACTTAAAATACAAGTTTAACATCACACAAAGATAACCTAAGTAAATACAAAATGCAGTTTATAAATTGTGATTTATAATGACACAGCCAGTTATTTTTACATTAATAAAATACATCAACATTTAAAAACAGTTTTTTTGTATTTACTCAGATTACTTTGTGTAATATTAAAATTTGTTTGATGATCTCAATCATTGAAGTATGACAAACATAGGGGGAATTTTTTTTTTTTTTTACAACACTGTATGCAAACGCAACAACATGCTTACAATCGTGCGGTTATACATGATTTCGGCACAACTATGATTTGGCTGTAGGCAGAATCCTGCAACGCTATTGAGCTGAGCCAATGTTCAGTATTACTGTGCAACTGTGAGTACAAAAATGAAAGGAAAAGAGTTTCCTGCAGTTTATCAGGTGGTGACTAGCAAATAGGCATAAGAAGGAAAATACTTTTTACATTTTCTGAATCTGAATCTTTAATTTTGTGATACTCTGCGAGTACAGGAAAAACAAAATAAGCAGGAAGTAATTAGGAACAACATCCTATTCAGAAAATGGCAGATTTTATATGGGTTAAGGGTAGGAAATATCAATCAATAGAAATGGCATAAAACAAATTTAGAAAGAATTGAGATGAATAAATAAATCTGAAGCATTAATAAAAGCTGTAATAACAGAATCAGGAGACAATTACTACAATGCAGGAATACTAGATTTTGTGCTATAGGAAAATTTATTTCTACCGGGAACCTTATATATTCTAAGAGCTGTGTGTTTAACCAGTCAATACTCTCAATCAAAATCTGCCAGCTAAGCAATGCCAGACTATTCAGAGCTTTAACGATAATATAAATATCATAATATACTATGCCTACGAAATAAATATCCTATCACTGTATATAGACATTGCAGATGAGACTCACAGTGTTGTACATTGTGGACAGAACAGTTTGAGGCACTGGTACAGGTTCTGTGGCTGGTAAGATTTCACCTTGGCACGAACGTGACAAACCACAGGGGTAGCCGATTTCTTCACATGAGCAAGAGAGACCTGCTGCAGTGCGTGTCCGCATGTCCGAACTGAACACATGCAGTTACAAGCAAACAGCAGAGTAAATCTGAGTTCCCCACTGACCAGATTTATAGCCTAGTCAGGAAGTGAACATATGGCTAAAATGGTTATGGCACAGTTGGGAGAAAAAAAATGGAATCATCAAAAGATCTGAACCAAATAAGAGTATGTTTTACCCGTAAAAAAATCTTCATTGTCCACTTGACCTGAAACACAATGGAAACACTGAATTTATGGCTATGCAATCTATTTAGTATACACACACCATTTTATAACAAATGAGTTACATATCAAGCAACAAACCAGGAGACATCACTGCATCCATGACTCTAACTTACATGTATAATGTACCCTGTGGGAACATTTGTTTAGCTCCTTCAAATTGAAAGTTGATTTCAGAGAACAATGACAAGTATTAAAACCCAGCATTGCTAAAATAATCAAATGAACACTGAAATATTTGTACAAATTCAGATTTAAAGTTCACATATTTAAGATATGCAAAAACTGTATTAAACAGAAATGAAGTGAGAGGTTGGACTACTAACCAGAAGGTCCCAGGTTCAAACCCCAGGCCCTGCAGTAGCTACTGTTGGGCTCTTGAGCAAGGCCCTTAACCCTAAACTGCTCTTGTTGTAGAATAAAATAAAATTGATATTAAATGGATAAGGGGAGCTGCCAAATGCTGTAAATGTAAATTTAGTTAGCAAAATGTACTTTAAAAAAGTCCCAGATAATCTGGGATATTAAAAAGCCAATCAAGCCTGAAATTTCTCTTTCTCCCTTCCTCTCTCTCTCTTACACGCACAGTTTGTTTGTTTGTTTTTTGAGGAGGGACTACAAAAAAAAAAGGGGTAGGCAAAATACACAAACAATTTTGTTAAAATCACTGACTTTAACATAAACTACTTTCAATCAGGGAGGTTAATTTTAAACTTATATACAGTATATTTTTTAACTAGTTTTTAAAGTAATATTTTAAGGCAAGGAAATCTTGTAAAATTCATTATTAAGATTTCAATTGGTTTTCAATGTTTTTCATTTTGCTTGCATACAGTACATTATCTACATTTTTGTAGTCAACTCTACAGGGAAGCATTACACACACACTATATTACAGAGAGATACAGGTATACAATGACAGAGGTTTATGACTAGTGTAGAGGCAGACCTTACCAAGAGACTCGGGAGGAGTATACCAAATATTGAGGAGAGTGGCATCATTCACCTCATCTTTTTCAGCTTCAGCTTCATGACTCTCCAACAATCTGGACAAATGAGAGGTTAGGAAAGACAAGATGAAGGGTTCTAAGACACTTTAAAGATCACTTGTAAATACCATCACTTACATAAAGTACATTGAAAGAAATCTTTAATACGTAGCAATACACCACCTCAATCAAATATAGAAACCGTGATATTAAAGCAAATTCCCATATTCATGAAACACTCCGAGTCAAAACTATAGCGTAGTTTACCTCTTGAGCGGCTGGAGCTCTGGACTCTCTGAAGGAAGCACACGCAGGCCTTTACCGTATGAAGTGCCGCCATGCAGGTGGAAGCAGAGGGGGCTGGCACAATCAGCAGTTTGCTCAGATGATTTTTGGGACACAGCATGAAGATTGTACAGCCGAAGAAACATGCCAGGCTAAACACACACAAACGCACGCACACGCACACACACACAACAGCAATAAGCATTTTTTTTTACTTTAACAACCAATAAGATATTATTTATTTTTTTCAACAGGCCCGTGCGCTTTGAGATAAGCAAGGAGCAAGGTTTCTAACAGCTCAGCAAAACCCTCCAGCAGGGGGCAGTCTGGTATAAAACCTAAAAAGACTTCTCTACTACATAGGATGAATCATGGCACCCATAAACATCTGCACTAGTGTTGTTCTTAATTGCATGTCCTAGCCTTTGCACGACAAAAACACAGATTCACGCTTTCCTTTCTTAATGGGAAAGATATGCATAAACCATCATCAAATAGAAAACTCAACAGCCAGCAGGGTGCGGTGTTATAAAGCAGCACAACTGCCTCTCTATACTGCAGTCTAGATCTTCCAAATGCTGCAAATACTCAGGTGTGTAGGCTGAGACAAATATGCTACAAGTGCTTCTATAGGAGAAGGTAGTGATAATCATATACACATCTTTTCTTTTTGACAAGCTGCTGCACAGCTGCAGGGATGGTATTGACTGTGCAATGTACAAGATGTTCAGTGTGCACAGATAGCAATGCTGGCATAACTTGTGCTAAAAAAGCAAAAGGAAGTGGAAAATCAGGAGCAGTGTACTTTCCACTCACTGCAAATTATGAGAGTATGCAAAGAGCTTGCAGCTGAGAAACGAGAATCTGTTGAAGTCAGTAACCATGCATTTGGGTACATTTCATCCCTGATGATGTGCTGGTTGAGAAGACTAATCCTGGTTCTTTCAAAAGGTAGCACACTGAGTGTGTGGCTTCGCAGTAGGAGTGCACGCCTGTCTGCTACACTTGGGTTGTGATATGAGACTGAGAATGTTCGGACTATGATATGAACGCAAGCGAGAGATAGACGCACCAGCCCTCCTCCTTCACTCTGAGTGACAAGCAGCAGTCAGAGAGCTTTAAGCTCACGGGATTTCACTTGTCAGTCTTCTCCTCCTTGTGCCTCTGGTCCAGGAAAGTCGAAATCCAGAATAGGGCTCCATACTACAGCACTGAAGCTGATATTCATTACTGTCTGCACCAATTCGTAACATTCTTTGGTCTCAACTCTGAGAGCTTACCTCTTATATAGGTATGACTTCCCTTTGGCACATTTGGGTTTTCAGTAGTCTAAGGAGGCTATAACAAAGTGGTAAATCCACAGACAGCTGGATATGCTCTATTTGCCATAGTCCATTTCTCTGTACCGGTAGCACGAAGTTAAATTCTTGTCCTTGCCATTAGAGTTTATACGTTCTTCCTCCCTTGCTGCCTTTCCTCCATCCTTCTTGATAGCACTGTGATTGGGCCTCAGGTTTTATAACCTTGGTACACCTCGACAGTCTAACTGAACATGCCAAAAACAGATGTTTATTTCGATGCAGTTCCTTCCCTGCCAGAGTTGAAGCTTTAGCTTCATGTCAATAGTGCTTTGATTGCTCCATACTTGCATTAGAGCCTTGCAGTACAAAACTCAATTTGACAGTGAAGAAGTGCAGAATGATTTATTGGCTTGCGGCTGTTTGGGGTGACGGCTTGCCAATAAATGTGGGAGAAATTCTTGCATTACAAATGTTGGCTGCATGAGAGTAACAAATTCTGCAGCACACAAAAAAAAATCTCACTGAAATTCAAGCCTTGTGCTTGTTTACCCGACAGAATTTCGCCCTAATTTGCTAATTTTCATGTTTGATTTCAGTGTAAACATCTTAACATCTTAAACATCGTAAAAATTGCTTTGCAAGAAGCAATAGAAGTAAAGGATCTGAAGAAAAGCTTGGTATTCTTGATTTCACTGACTAAAAATATGTTTGAAAGAACTTTTGTTGTGCGTGTTTTCCCCCCCCCCAAAGTACATAAAATGTATCTTAGGATTTAGTTAATAACAGAAATTGATGTAGTTTTTTACTCAACATTTTGTTTGTACAGTATGTGCATGCATGACCAGTTTTCATGGGTGTGTATACTGTACACTGTTTATTTGCTGAGGAAAAAAAAAGAAAGAAATGCGAATGTCGCATCAGTAGAACTTACAGGGACCAGCTAGAATGAGGTAGCGCTCTTACAAAGCCTGCAGCTCCCACCATGGAAAACTCTATTAACCTAAGATTTGCAGCTACATACTACTGGATATCTCAGGTATTCACTGGATTCTCATCTATATGTAAAACAAACAAACAGCAAAAAAGAGTGGAACTGAGAAACATTCAGTACAAAGTGTTTTTCACAAATCAAACCAATGCACAAAACACAAATGCACCAAAACCACAATATTAACTCCAACATGGACAGAACTGATTTCCTAAGGATTGAAAAATCTTGAAACCAGTAAATACACAGCCAAAAGTTTTTAGTAATTTAGTGGACATAAGATGAGACCAGATAAATCGTGAACAGTGGGCTTTGCACAAAACGTAATTAAGACCGAGACAAACCAATTCCAAAGAAATTATTTGTATCTCCATTAAACCAAGAGTTGTTGACATAATATTAAAAAAAATAAAATCACGATGGCGGACTAGGAAAAGGTGAACTTTAATAATCCAAGTCATGTTAAAGACAATTTCAGCAGCTTTTTCTATACAAATACATATGGACAATGTCATTTGCTCTAAGCAAATCCACTGATCAAGAACTAATTGAATATTTATATTCACAACTATACTTGTGCATTAATATAAATAAAAGCATTGACACAGTAAACCATCAATAAGAATAAAAGACTAAACAGACGTTACTGCCCTACCAAGAAAATGTTCACTCTCAGCACTGTATTGCAGATGATACTCTCATCAGTTCTTTGATAACAGAAAGAAAAGTCTAGGAGACTGACGACATCATCATCATCTCCTAAGCTTTTGTGAAGCTTTCTGGCTTTGGAAATTCATGAGTGAATGGCTGCAGCTTTTCATTCTATTCATCTCTGTCAAAAAAAAGTGCTGTTATGTCAGCAAACATTTTCCAGACACATTAGCCAAAATGCCTAAAACCAGCATTTCCTGAAATAGCACACCACACATGTCCAAGTCTGATGCAACAAAAACAGCATTAATCCAAGTTTTATTTTTTAGTAACACCAAACAACAATTAATTCTTTATTTCAGATCTGATGAGTGATGGCGACTGGTGAAGAGAAACTCCGTTCCGTAGGTTGACTCTAGATGCAGAATGGCAATTAATACAGTATATTTTTCTGTTTTCATTATTATTTCATTCCCCTGATACACATTCACACCCAATTACATAGGCATAACTATAACCCATTCTAGGTAGACATGTGTTATAAGCCTACTGTCTGAGGAAATCACAGGCAGGGACCATTTGTGTGTTCAGACAACCCATGTGCTTTCTTTCTTTCCCTACATGAATAATTGATAGTCAGATGTGAATACAGACAGGATGTCACACTGCTGTGAGCCAGCTCCAACCACTGAAAAACGCCACCTGCATATCTGCTGGTGTAATTCTTTTAACAACTGTATCTTAGTCAAATGGAACACATGAAATAGAACGACAATAAATTTTCAACCAAACATAGATGGAAAATAACTAATTGATTTAGATTTTGTGCGTTATTAAAATCTTTTCCTCTAACTAGGAAAAAAAGTGCTTGCTTTACATTTAGCATTCAGTTAAAAACAAATGTGTCACTGTCATTCATCTCAAAAATCTGTTTTTTCATCTACACACTGTATAGTTATAGCGCTACATCTGTCTGTGCATGTCTTAAACACATAGATGACAAACGTGGAACTTCAGAATAAACCTTCTAATTCTCAACTGTACCTTAGCAAAATGCCAAAAACTTGTACAAGCTCCTTTTCTCCTCTAAAAGAGCTGAGCTCCATCTAATTATCAAAAGCATATTTTTAATTGTTATTTTGCTAACATTAACCGGCTCTACTTAAAGGTATCCATTTCTGCTTCCCTCCCTACTTGGATAAAGCCCGATTTATCCAAGTAGGGATTATCAAGCCTAGAAGCTAACACATTGGCTATGGAAGACAATTCTAGTTCAGTGTTTAAATAATTTGTCGCCAAATCTACCCTTATTCTTGCATCTCTTATTAATGTTAAATGGCATGGCTGCTTTAAGATGGAAATCTAGCATTTAACCCTCTTCTAACATTTTAATTCTACACCACATGACAAAAAAAAAAATGACCTGGATGTTAAAAAACGTTAAAATTACATGTCAAACACTACAATTCTGTATACCACAGTATTATGATAAAATAAGACCTTAACCACTTCTTTTTAAACCTGTCAACTGCATTATGTATCATACTTAAACACTGAGGTTTTTTTTATTAGTCAAAAGGCTCCGTACATAGATTACTTTCATGATGTTTCACCAAGCATTCCTTTACAGATGAAACATTGGAAACTGGGACACATGATGAAAATGCAAAAGGAAAACTGATATAAGAGCATAGGGTAGTTTTTTTAATATTCAGAAATTTTTGGTGCTTTATTCTCTGAATAGAAACCCCTGAAATACAGTATTATTAATTCACTAGCTGAATACAGTCACTCATTGATGTGAAAAGTGAGAGTTATTAGGCTCATTCATGCGTAATTGGAGCTGCTGTTTAGCTGGCTATTAGCAACTCTGTGTGACATGGCTTTGTGACTGTGCTCTGTATCACACGCAGTGTGCGTAAGACCCTTACAGTCAAGACCTCTTGCTGTTACTATATTGATTTGGCCCTCTCTTAACCAGCATAAAACTCTCTCTCTCTCTCTCTCTCTCTCTCTCTCTCTCTCACTGTCTGCATAATCCTAATGGTCTGCTTTATTCACTCTATAATTCACTCTTGCCCAGTCTAAAGCTCCAGCAATTTCACACAATACTACTGATGACAGGAGCACATATACTGATAACAGTAATAAGATAATGATATTATTTTGTGAATAAACTGTCTAAAAAAATTTAAAAATCATCAACAGACATTCATTGAAAGGCATTTTTTTTTTTTCATTTTTTTGTACACAAATAAATGTTTAATGGTCCTTTTAGTCTCTGAATCTGAACCCTATTAAAAACCTGTAGTCTTTTCATTTAGAGAGGATGCCTCTATTAACAAACACTATAATTTTATGAAGTAATAAATATTTTCCATTCACCAATGGTCTAACATTAACATGGTCTAACTACAAGTGTATCCAGCCATGAGAAATACTGGACTCATTAATCACAAATAATGTACCCAAAAAATTTAAGACATTTTTAATATGAAGGACTTGTTCATTTTGCAAAAGTAAACATTCACATAAAAATCTTACAAACTTACAGCAGTGCAAATCTGAATTGCCATCTGCTTTATACATTTGGGGGGGGGAATCAAGATTTTGCTTGATTAACTATTAATCAAAATCTTTAGGGATGGTATGTTGTTTTTGTAAATGTAAAACCTAAACGCTATATAAGGAACGAAACACTACACAGTTTACTGATACTTTGTATGAGACATGAGATTTAAACAATTAACAAAAATGACACTGCATTTCACTATTTTATTAATCACTTAGGAGTATATATTACTTTAAAATATGTACAATAAGATATAGCTGTTTGAGACGTGTCAAACAATAAATATTAGTGCTACTGAATCAAATTGAAAAACACAAATGTCCAAAAATCAAATTGAATCGAACGTCTACCTATGATTCACAGCTCTATCCATCAGAAGTCTTCATAAAAATGATTATACAACAGTAAAAGTTGTGATAATAGATAGTAACAGCACTGGGACGCTTAACTGTGTGTATCCCTCCGTGTCACAGGTGTTCTAATAACTAATTACACAAATTGTAATCTCAGGGGTTAAAGTAGGTCAGTATGGTCCACAGTACTGGAAAGAGGGGAGAGCAGCTGCCTGCCAAAAGCCACATTCGGAAAAAAGTCAAGGAACACTTACAGCAAGAAACAACATCTGACAATGTTAGCTCATCTTAAACAACTTTATGTCTCCACAGTAACTGCTTCTAGGTCATTCCAAATTGTCTAAGAACTGTCAGTGTTGTTCTTTTTACAGCTAATGTGATCTACAAAGCTAACTAGCTCCTAACTTGGGCAGAATCCTGAATCCCTCTCTAACTCCTGAGCACTATTTGAACACCCTTCATAGCACACTAGCTTTCTATGAGGGGGAATCAAAAAATGATCCAGACTCCAGATATTAATACTGTTAGTTGAGCATTCTTATCAACACTTTTACGTTCAACACTGCTGTCTCCCCAATCACTGCTGTGCAGAAGTGAACATGGTCTAAAGATGTAGCCCTTGGTTATCTACAAACAAAATCTGGACCGATACTCACCGATACTACTCAAGGAAGTTTCCCATCAGCTGGAAAATTGCTACTTTCAGTTTTCTTAGATTCTCAAGGGCCAGTAGTGCAACATTACCAGGAAAAAGGTTCAACAATCAACAGTGCTCATTGCAGTAAGATTATTGAAGATGTGGAGCCTAAACTTCAGATTAAACAAAGGTGATCGCTATCGAATGGTGTTGTGATCTTGCATGACGATGCACATCCACATACGTCTGCCCACACTGTCAACAGAGTTAAAGCATCCTGTCTATAGCCATGATCTTTTTCCATCAAACTTTTGTTTGGTCCCCTAAAAGCAGCCCTACAAGCACATAGATTTGCTTCTGATAAAAAAGAGAAGACAGCGGTACATTCATGGCTCGCAGCTCAGCCTAAAACATTTTTTTAATGAGGGAATACAAAAGCTTATTGACAGCTGGACAAAGTGTATTCAAAAGCAAAGAAATTATGTTGAAAAATTATGTACGTGGAAATATAAATCAAATATTATGCTTCTCAAGACTGCCCAACATCTCCATGGTTTATTTTCCTCATCTTTTGGCTACATAGTTCCAGCAAAAATGTAAAACTTCCATCACCCCTGTCACTCCTAACTGTTAGTCACAAACTGCTGGTGGAGCAAAATAACTGGTTAAAAAGTACACTTAACACCGATACTCAGTACAGCAGCACACCGCTTATTTACCCAAGAATCTATAGTAAAAATAAATTCATCATAAAGCCTAGATTATAAGGTGAGTCCGCCTCAAGGAGCTTCACATGAGCTGTGAATTAGTTGTTACTATAGAAACAATACTGTATTATAATCAGTGCATTAATACAATTATGTCACTGGAATTAGAGCAGTCACTCTTGATACAGTAGCTGCTGTTAAAGAATTATTTTTTTCTGACTAATAAGTTTTGAGAATTAATAGTGGTATAAACAATATTACAGTAAGATGAAGTTACATGTGCATTTGAAACATCGTTAAAACTTCACATTTAAATGGCACACAATTGAAAAATGTACAATTAAACAACTATGAAAGCATAAGCCCCATTGAACTATAAATTATTCTGCTCTCTTAGAGTTTTGCCAACTGAGATCAAAAACTTTGATGTCCAATATTTCAACATTTCTTTTCACCAAGATAGAACCTTAATACAGAAATCCCATTTTCCCAGATAGTGTACCATCCCATATGGCAATGGCACACTTACAAACAACAAGGTCAGACACAAATTATAGTCTACACAGTCTCTTTGGAGATAACCTTACAACCTTTGTTTTACACTCTGTGCACAAAATCCTACTATCCCCTTACAATAATGTAGGATGAACAAAGTAAAAGATATAAAGGCAGAGCCAGACCTATACATCTAAAGTGCTATATTTAAAGCCAAGGCCAAAATAATACTGTTGCAAGGCCCAAGAAACCACAAAAAGCCAAGCTCTCTCTGAAATATTAATACAAAGAGAGTTAAAGTAGAAAAGCTGTCAGTAGCTTGAGTCTTTATTCTTTATAGAAGACCTTCACTAAAGAGAAAGCCTGTGCTTTCACTGTGTACATGAAGTCAAATACTTTCAAAACAGATCAACACTCCAAGTATCAAAGTGATTAGAAGTCAAGGAAACATTTAAATTAGGTAAAGTGTAATATGAAGATATTTTGATTTCGGATAAAAATAAAATAAAATATGAGATGTCAAAGCAGAATTTCAGCTTTTACTTCTTGATATTTACATCAAGTCATAGACAACTCGGAACAACTCGGCACCTTCAGTTCGAGCCCACCGGTTTATGTGTATATGTCACCAAACATATTGGAATACTTTACTGGCAGGTACTTTTGTTGCCAATAATGTCTACTCTTAGTCTGAGCCTTGGGTTTCATCTGAGAAATCGCAATTTTTTGTTAAAAATTATAGACCAGCATACAGAACAGAGAGCTGTCTATGGGAGGAAATGACAATCCTTTAAAAATGAGAAAAGAGGAAAAATCAAATAGTCAAATACCACAACCTGAAAAAGAAAAAGAAAACCCTGATTTAATAAAACAACCAGATGATGTACTTGTCAGCCAAGGAAAACAGCAGCAGGTAATTACAGAAGCATTAAGAAACCCATAAAGACAAACCCCAAAACTACCAACATCTCTACAGGTAGGGGTGAAGGTATCACCATCTACTGTTCCATGAAGACTTTGAGAGACGGAATATGAGGCCATATGACAAGATGCAACCCACTCATTGGCGAAAAAAAAGTAATACCAGATAATTCGCAGAGGCACAAACAGAAAAGAGATGAGGTACAAAAGAATAACTTCTACCAAAGTAATGGAAAAACACAGTGTGAATTTGGAAGTCTACAGAAACATTCTCCCCAATTACAGATAAATGCATTCTGTGTATTTGGGAGGAACTTTAGCCATTAGCAAGACAATGATTTAGACTTTCCAAGTCATTCACCAAATCAAATGGAGAAGTATTTCACCTGGAATAGGAGACAGAGGGGAGAAACCCCCCAAAACAAACAACAACTGAAATAAGCGGTTTAACAAACCTGGAAAAGCATTACAAAAGAAAAATGCAACAATCTGGTTATGTCAGTGGGTCACTAGGTTGAGGCAGTTATGATCAGTTGGTGATTAGTTTGGTCGGTTCAAAACAAAGGTGCCAGTAAAACACATCCAAATGTAATTAAATAAAGGCTAAAATCACATATATCATGTGATATGCTTTTCTGTCATATAAGAAAAACTAACAAACAAAAATTTAGTTGTGCCTTTCCAATAATTTTGGAGGAGACCCATACAAACACAAAGTTGTTGGGTGAAAACTGTCATACAAAAGCATTAGGCAAAATTCTTTGAACAGTGGTTGCTTCAATTATGAATGAAAACAAGTCTTCAATTCAAGACAACTGGAAAAAAAAATCTTTACAATTCAACTAAAGAAGAAGCGGGACTGTCGTACCTCACTGATTACAGAAACGGCAAAGATGCACCACACATATCCTAAAGGTGACAACATTGGAAAAACATAATCCATCTTCTAGAGCCAAAACCTGACAGCCCTGCACATTCCATACAAGAGAACCAACTCAGCCTTTACAATAGGTGGATGAGACAAAAAAAGTGCATTTAAATAACTTGTCATAAAAAAAAAATAAATAAATGGATGTGCAAACAATTCATCAAACAAACTGTCTTAGAAAGTTTGCTGGCCACTGTAAACAGTGAGACCTGGAAATGCAAGGAAATCAAGTCTCCTAAAGCTCTTTTGAAAAAAAAAAAAAAACCTCACTCCTGGACTTAACATCAGTGAGACATTTTCTTTTCTAGACGGGTATCAAGGTTCACAGAGGTGAATTTATCAGGAGTTAACAGTAGATATTGAGAAATTTATATTATGTGAGATGGAACTGTAAACTCAGCAGTTAAACTAGCAGGTGATAAAAATTATTTTATATCTATACTTAATAAAACAACTAGACAAGATACAAGATGGGTTGATATTGCACTAAGCAATAGTACTTTTTATATTCTTACCCATTTCTGAAATTCCTACCAGTTAGTTTTCTCTTATTTTAGGTAACAGATAGCAATCAATGACTTCAAGCAAGGACTTAATTTACAAAATCCACAGCAGCCGGTATGTGAGCAGCATTGTTCATATGTGCCTGCATCCCCCGTGTACATCTGGAGCATAAAAAGTCATATCCACTAGATGGGAAGTCCATCGAGATGATATCCATATTAACCTGTGAAAGGCCTTAATATAAACAATCGGCTGCATGGAAGTCGTAACATAGAAGGGCTCAGTTTCGCTATAAAACATTGCAAAGGTTGTCCTCATGAGCTGTACATCATTCATCTTCTATACAGCTTATTCTGTGCAGGGTCGCAGGAAGCCTGGAGCATTTCCCAAGGAACATCGGGCACAAAGCGGAGGGCACTGGCCTGGACTGTGTGCCAATCTATGGCAGTGCACACAAGTACACACACTTACACAGTCATTCACACACTACAGGCAACTTGCGAAGTCCATTTTGCCCAATCTTTGGACTGTGGAAACCAGAGTACATGGAAGAACCCACCTACTCTAGGAGAAAATGCAAACTCCATGCACACAGAGACAAGGTGGGAATCAAACCCTTGACCCTGGAAGTCACGGAGCTAACCACTAAGCCACCGTGCAGTTATCTGTATATCACATACTGTAAAACTAATTGTGATCTATTGCATGTTAAAGTCCCTAACTAAAGATTCAAAAGAAAGTGTCATTTTGTTAGGTTTGAAAGCTACACATTACACAACATAATTAGAAAATTGGATAGTGTTAATGGATTGTATAGAATTAGATAATTTGCTTCTAGTTTAAAACAGTTTGTTCAGGCTGTTATGGACATTGTGTTATATTGTGCTACACCTTTCCTCTCCACAAAAACACAGAATACCGGCAGCAGGCATCTTGCATATATTTTGTTACAAGCACATGAATCCAACCCTAATGGAATTCTTTTCACACAGAGCGCAAGGCCAATTATACTCTCCTGCACTCCCAGTGACAGGTGACTCATAATCTCCTGACAATATAGCAAACACTTCTCAGGTGCACCAATTGACACTGGTTTAAATGTGTGCTTTGATGGAGACATCTACACTCATCACATACAATTTTCTTTTTATAGATGTACAGGTACATTTCTCTTAGCCGATGCAACAATATTCACGGCAGCACTCTAAAGCTGTGATCATACCATTAATATTTGATAAGCTGAGACCGAGTTATAGGATTAGTTATCACAACCCTAGGCTCTGGTAACAACTTTTTATACATGCATTATACAGCTTTCCTATATAAAAGCTATTTTTCTTTCACAGTTTCATAGTGACAGTTTACAGCAAGTTGATAAAAAATTTATTATGATGAAGTGCTACATTTAATCTGAAAAAAAAAAAAAATAATAATCTCTCTCACCTTCAACTTATTGGCTCCTTCCAAATGGTTATCGTAGACCAGAACATTGGCAATCATGTTGTGACTGTCTTGAGAAGGAGTGGACTCTCCTTCTAAGGTGTCTGGTGCCACGATTATATTGAGTAGAGGGTGCGTACATTTAGTCCCATCCCAGACCTGAGCAGCAACAACAAAAAAAATGAACCTACTGTACTGTTGGAGCTGGATTATCAACATGCACTTTTTTGTATTTCACATTATCCATTTATCTTCACAGAAAGAGAGAGTGCTGTGTCAAGCCATCTTTCGAGCCCCAGGAGCACTAACCAAAACATAACTAATGAGAAAATAGGGAAAAGGGAAAAGCGCTTCCGGAGAGAGTCAGGTAATATTGGAGAGTTCAAAGCATCTGTGCAACTGTCAGTCATTCCAGATGTCTATCGCTTCATCTGCCTTCACACAGAGATCTCAGTTTCTCTATTTCGATGTTTGATATGAACAGACCCTGAAGCTCGACCTGTATCAGTATGACTTTTCACACTGCACTGCTGCCACATGATTTGAAGATTAGATAACTGCATGAATGTGCAAGTGTAGAGGTATTCCGAATAAAGTGGGCAGAAAGTGTACGCACAATAATTTGTGTGTAAAGTTTTATTACATTGTTTGAACATGTCATACAGTAGTTCTGATATTACTGTGTTAACATTCCCATACTCTTTTTCTCATTCACTCTTACTATGTTTCTGTCTTGATGTGCGGCAGATGCAGTAAGCAATAATCCTTCATTTATTAAATTTTTTAACTTATTATTAAGTTTTAATCTTAAACACAACATTGTGGTATGTTCATGTTTGGATCACAGACACTGAATTTCCTCCTGATTAAAATGTAAAAATTATAATGCAGACACCTTCTCTTTCAAACAGCTACATACAAATTATGCCATTTTATCAGCAAAGCTATTATAACACAATCAGATTTGTTTGAAAAGAATTTAGTAACATCCTAGGAAATTAGAGCTGAGAGGACATTTTCCATTTAACTTCTAAATAATGAGAATTCAGCAACAGCATAAAATGTAATAAACAGTCTTTTGTACCACACCTTAAGCAGCATGCATCTGGTGTCCATTCTGGCTTTGGCTACCAGCTGGCAAGTCAGATTAAAAAACATCCTCGGCTGTACAGAGGACAGCGGGACTGTGGGCTCACTGGCCAGAAGTTGTCTTGCTGACCACTGACGCAGCGCCTCCACTGCTTGCTTATCGGCTTCGCCAAAGTGGAAAGTCCTACTTGATGTTCGGGGCTCAATAGCGCTGTCAATCATCCCATCAAACGTAATGGCAGACCATCCTAAAGTGGTCAGTAGAGTCATCGATCCACTGAACATTTGAGCCTGTGTGCATACATTACAACACATTCTTAGTAACTCTGAATATTTAAATGATTCACATATTGCTTAAATAGACCTTAATCAACCATAATCGTTGAGATTACAGCCCATTACTTAGCTCAGCACTCATAAAGTAATTACAACCTAAGTGGATGTAATCAAAGAAGCACTTCCAACAGTTTAAATCGTGCCTAGCTAATGTGAATGAAAAAGTCTATCAAAGATGGCAAATACAGTTGTCTAATCTCCTCACCTTCACTCTGTGAAGACGAATGATGTCGCCAATTCGAAAGATTTTAGGGTGATCTTCAAGCCTTTCGCTGAAAATGGTGCAGCTCACTTTAGCATTTGACTGGTCTGTGATCTTCAGTGTGGAGCAGTAATCTATGGAAAATCAATGTGTCCATGGTGATCAGGGTGGCTTAGGTGCAGGGAACTGTCAATGTTGCCTTATAAATCAGCGTTGATAGTTAAATTAAATGGACAAAGGAAAAGCACCAACACAAGTGTTCACTAGATATTGAACAAGCATTTACCTCTGAGCTGTTATCAGTAAAACTCCTCTTAACCCACTACATTTCTCACACCCACACACACACCCACACACAGAGGAAGTGAGAAAGAAAGAAGGGGAGGGAGACCAGCCATAACATTAAAACCAATAATATGGAGCATGAATAATTTTGATAATTCAGGTGGGATATAGAGCAGGGTCCATAAGTATTTGGACAGCGATTGCACCAAATGGATGGCAATCAAAATAAACTGTTTATGAGTTACAAACATTTTGACATCCTTGTAATTGGAGTAATTGGACATGCGTCTGAGAAGCTGTTTAGAAGTACTGTAGTTATTTCTTGACAAATTAAAAAGATAAAAGGGTCTGGTCTTGAATTTAGATTCAGTAGCTGCTCCTGAGAACTTTCAATATGCAGTCCAAACATGTGGCAATGTAATTAAAGGAGGCTGTACATTAAAAAGAAAAAAAACCATAATGAAGAAACAAAAACTTTAGGAATGTTCAAATCAACAATTTTGCACATCTTCAAAAAGAAGGAATGCAATGGCGAGCTCAACAACAACAAAAAAAACAACCTGAAAGCCACAGTAGATGATTGCAGAATTCTTTCCATGATGAAAAAAACTGGTAGCAGTTTTTTGCTAAAATCTCTTAAGAAAAAATAAATAAATAAGGGCAAGTGATGGCACCACAATGCACTATAGGAAGAAAGCGAGGCTGCAGATGGATGCAGCATGATACTTAGAGCAAATTTTCTACTAGAAAACCTTGGGTCATGGCATTCTTGAAGTCCAACAGCCCTATGAAAAGGTGTTTTATTTTTTGTATATCTGTCACATTTAAATGATTCAGATCATCAAGCAAATAGAATCATCATCTTATTGTTGAATCATAAATACGGGCCTTAACTGAGCCAAGTGAGGCCTGGAGTTTATGAGCTCCTGGATAAGTCGTCGTTGTGCGCTTGTGACAAATAGGCAACGCAAAAATATCAGGAAGGAGCAAATACTTTTCATGGCACTGTACACTCACCACTTACTGCACCTGAATGTCAGGGCAATAATGGGCTTGTAATGCAATTTTTAAATTGGTCTTTTTCTAGAGAACAAAGATTGTACAACATACAGCTTAAAAAAGGAAAGAAAAACAATACTGTACATTGGTGCACAAGTTTTAATAGATTTCAGATTTTCAGAAACAATTTTCTGTTGTTGGCTTTTTTGCGTCTTTCGCTTTTTGGCTTATGTGTCTTTTTTTTTTAAACCGCACCTTCAGATAATAAAAATGTTAGGCAAAAGAAAACAATTCTAATCACAGATAAGTACAAGTAAGGATGATTTATAAAAGAAAAACTAATAACCAACAGTCTTATAACCTTATTATCAGTAAGGAATGTAATATTATATGCAGGTTAAATTAATTTCACTAAATATTTCAAGGAATGACTGAGTACCTAAGCGTCAGTTTCATTACTGCACAAATGCTGCCAGATGGAGTCTTTGCAATTCAGAAGGCTAATTCATTATGCAATTCCAAACTGTTGTTTGTTTTAAACACAGCAAAACTTGTTGAAATACCGACAAAGCATTTATATTTATTTTTTCTACGTCCTTTACGCTCTTTGAATTAGTGAAAAGCATTAGATAGAGGGGAAAGAACCTGAATTTTGCTGTAGCAAAAATAAACATATCTGCAGTGGACATTAGTAAGAAGCATTAATGCAGGTTTATTGTTCCAAAATAAAGCGCTGCTTGTTATTTCTGCTATGACCTCTTACATTTCACATTGATTTAGAATGAAGTGTTTGCCTCTTTAAACAGAATACATGTGCACAATGCCCAATCCTCTGTGCTGATTAAATTGGACAGGAGCCTGGACTTTCTCTGCTCATCTCAATGATCCATCGACAGAAGTCTTTGACTGAAATGAAGATTGATTTTCAGGACTTTACAAGATACCAGCACAACACATCCCCTAGAAGGATCAATTATCTGAATGTGTCGAGGCACGTATAATTGCAGCTTGAAGACAGAGATGTCTACAATGGGAAAGTGAGAAATTATATGCATTTCTTTCCATGATCAAGCAGAGGAACCGTTCTACTGTTTCGAATCGCTTGCTGTAACCTACACCACGTCCTACGGATTAGAACGAGTTCATTCTAGTGTCCCAAACTGAGGGATGTATAAAGAAAGGACAGATGGGCAAGAAGAGAAAAAGGTCGGAATTAAACCAAGAAGTTTATGAAAAAGGACTGTTTATTCCAGGGTTATTTAAGTGAACTTACTTTGATCATGGAATGCTTATGACTAGTCGAAGCCGAGAATGATTGACGCCTGATGAATTTCAAGCACTTCAGCTGACAGATATCCCATCTAATCTAACATCCTGACTTCTATATATAATGTCAGGAGTGTGCAACATTCAAAATTTCAAAGCCATCATCCTATTGCCTAAGTCCTGTTTTGAACAGGACATGAAATAAAGCATGCTAACTTAATAAACCAGCCAATATACAACATGATGCAGCAGGTTTCGAACTACAACATTTTTAATTTAACACAGATTTGCCAATTAATACAATTTTTATTTAATATTGAACAACATGGCATGTATTTTTAACGGGCTAAATACAAAAATAAATAGCCATTCTCTCACCAAGGTGCTCAATTGAACGATAACAATCAATCAAATACAAAATAAATAAATAAAAGTTATTTTACTGGAAAACTGGAAAGCATGAATTCCTCTGTCCTGCAAGCATGCGAAACTTCACAATACACCATGACCTTTCCAAAGCATGGCCACCTGAGACTTCAATATGTTACATAAAAAGCTCCTAACAAAAACCTTCACCAGATCATCAATCATCATATGGTTTTATTCAACCTTTTTTTAAAATAAAATTTTCTTGAGGTTAGATCATGTGGATTTTCTACCATTTCAGTCACGGTTTATAATCTGTTACTATAGAAATAATAAGGTATTAGAACGGGTGCATTAATATAAATCTACTACTAATGTTACAAGCAGAACTAATAGCTGAGCCATGCTGTTATATAATATTAATTCACACATTAAAATGTTCAACAACACGGTAATAAAAGCACATTAAATGATTATTCGAAAATAATGACGGATTAACATTGTTGATAGAAGATGAAAACATTTGAGGAATGCTATTAGCCTGCAAACAATTCAATCATATTTTATCGGACAAATAAGTGTCAGAACTATAGATGCCGATATAAAATTCTGGGCTGATATTGACGTTTAAGATAATAATTTGTCCAATAGGCGATGCAGATATTTTTTAGTTTTCTTTGATAATTATTACCTCCTTTGTGCCAGGAAAACAAAGAAATTTTTATTAAGGACAAAAATACTAAACTGTTTTAAAGTCTTAAAACTCTTTCATACCATGTGTGAGCAGAAATTAACACAAATTTAAAATTTATAAAACAACATTTTTTTTTTCAGAAAATGGATCCTTTATAAAAAACAATTGTTTTAAAAGCCATTTAGTCTCCTATATTGCTACCTACCCAATAAGAGGAATTTTCAGTACTCACATAGTCCACAAAACTTTACTTGAAACATAAATTAAAGCTAATAAAATGTAAAAGTGATTAGAGAAAAAAAAAAAATCTTTCTTGTAGTACCACCTCCAGTTGAAACGTAACTGAAACATGAGTTACAAACTGCACATCATTGATCTTTCTAAAAGGGAGCGAAATACTCCCACACAACCGACATTTTCCTACATGTTTGTGCGTCTTCTCTGTTATGAGTCTTATTCTAGCACCAATTTTTGGATCTTTACCAAATACTGGTGCTGGAAGTGATCATCTTTGAACATCCACTGGCGTAGGCAAGTGCCACCTCATCTGTCAATCAAGCCGATGCCAGTTAACCAGGCAAATATCAGCCGATTACGATAAATCAGTGCATCACTAGTCAGAACCAACTAAATATGTTTCATGCCTAAATTTCTCTGTCCTTCAGAATCTAGATTTAAAAAAAATGTAGGACACCACAGCAATGATAAAATCTTAAATCTGACTCCTCAGAAAATTTTGATTACTGTTCTATAAAATATGTTCATATGAACTGTCAGTGACATTTTAAATGGGAACGTATGAATACAAATGATTCCAATGATGGCAACGCTATACACATTTCAATTCCCTTTACTGGTAATATTTAATACTTTAGGTAAAATTAACATTCCATAAAGCATAAAGCAAAACAATTAAGCCAAATAATCAACCCCAGCATTTAACAACACTGAGTAAAAGGGAGTAAAATTAAGTCAACAATGACCATCAGAACAAACGGCTTACTGTATATAACATGTTCATGTTCAGAACAAACACAAAATTACTGCATTTTGGGGACTTACCTGTGCCTTTGGTTGGAAAAGGCTGTTTGAAGAAGGTCACCACCCCATACACATTCACTATTCTGCTGGGTTTCAGTTCATTTAAAGGGACATATGTGTACCTGGACTGAATATAGAGAAAGAGTGATGTAAGGAATAATAAACACAAGTACAGGAGCAGACTGTCAGTTTCTCCTGAATGTAATCTGGTGGCAGCAGGGTGTTAAAAACTTTTACAAACAGTACTTGTGAAAAGTTGGAAGACAAATATAGCTTTTCATAATTTTTTACTATTTTCCATATGTGGAAATAATTGTAAATACACCAAAACTATGAAAACATGTATGCAGTGACCAAAGTCAAAGATTTGACAGATTGGCTCATTGCTGGCATAATGTCAGATGATTTATAAGGGCCCAGCTGGGACAGTTTCCCCAACCGTCATGCTGATGTTCCCACATATGCTCAGCAATTGCTGGCTGCGCTTTCTAAGCTGTAAATAAATTAACTGTTTGCTGGGGGCATTCGCATGAACACAAAATGATTACTACTACTAGCATCAGCACCCGTTGTTGATGGTAAAGAGCTTGTAGAAATAGTTAATAAGAATAAAGTAAAAATAAGCTGATCAGCTTTAATCAGTAAAATTATTATTTCAGACTGAAGCCCACTTACATGTCTGCCTGTCTTTCTGTATGGCAGAACTCTCTCTTAACTTATTAATACAAAAAAAATATCAGTTTCTAAGGTTGAGTGTCTTATTCCTCGTTTCATAGTCAGCCAAATACATTACCCGTTCGACCGGTAATCGAAGAGTAAATCACAGATAAGAAATTGAAAAAGTAGATCAGATAAAGATTACATTTTGTCTTAAAACTACTCCAGTGTGTTAAAATTCACTTATATCACTTCAGTGCTGCTATTTCAGCAGTGGAAAAAAATTAAGCAATCTCAGTAAAAATATTCAGCTTGGATGGTCTAATTAGTATCTATTGGTGTAGGTGTTTGTTTACAATGAGTAAGTAGCTTATTTTTAAATAGATTATTAAATCTGGCACATAACTGTTCATAACATCACTTTTAGCTAACATTTTGATTTCACTTATGGTGCAGGTTAAACTTCAGGCAGAAATCCAAGTATTGCAAAACTTTCATAAAATTCTGTCCAGCCTTCGATTTTAGACGCACCCACAGTTTGACGCATGCACATAACTGCTCATAACTTCCCCTCTGCTCAATATTTTGATTTTATCTATGGCGCAAGGTTCAGTTTTCATGGTGTACGACCAATTTTTTTTGCATTAAGCAGTGTGCGTTTCATGAGGATTCGGGCATCTTATATATATCGTTTGTCTTCCACATACTCTGAATAAACAGTAAACTATACAGCCACACCCACCTCAAAAACGCTGAATGAATTTAAAAAAAAAAAAAAACGCTGGAAGAAACCGATGACGTACTATGGCTGGACAGACATGCAGACTATTTTGAGACTGGTTTCAGGTCCTCCAATGTATAAAAGTCAATTGACTGACTGGTACGGCAAGCATTGCTGAGTTTTCTTAAGAACAGCAGCAAACTTGTAACCGGTTGCAATGCTCCCAGCTATAGCTGGTGATCACAGTCATCATTTAAACAAACATTTTGCAATCAATATTTATGGACTTTGAGCAAGATCTGCTTGTAATAATAAGTGTAGCCTTATATAACCATGTACTGTATAAACACAAATAACAATGCTCCAAAATTGAATTCTGTAGACAATAGCGTTAATATATTTTATCTAGTACAATAAAGGTTCAGATAAAAAGTAACTTTACCTCTGTTACTACAAAATGCATAAAGAATTAGAGGCAAAATATTCTAAACTTCTATATCAATAAGACATCATTCACAATTATGGATTTTATATAAAATGCTCCATCAGGAACACAGAAAGCACACAAAAATGCTTGGAAAGGATGCAAATGGGATTAGTCATCTGCCTATTAAGAAACTGCAATCTGGTTTATATAAAAGAAATAATGGCACACACGGGAAAGCGTCTGTCTTCTCAGACTAGTTGCTCTTTATGCAGCCAGCTTGTTCTTTGCCAAGAAATGTTAAAAAAAAAAAGGCACATTTGCAATTGTATTAGCCAGATGTAATCCTTAAAATGTACAATCAGTCTATCTAGTGCACTTAGGCACATACGCAAGCAAGCACAATACCTCTGAGCTGACAACAGCAGGTCCACTGGAGACAAAGACATTAGATGAGCACACCTGTGAATACACCACATGAAATCAATCAAATGCAAATACTACAAACCACAAAGGCACTGTTATTTCTTATTTGTGTTTTTAAAAAAAGCCAAGGGACTCAAAAATTGTGGATTTCAAACAAAAATGCCTGCCATTGTTAACATTAGAAACTTACATACACATGGGCATCAGTGCTACTCATCTCCAAAAGGCATGGATGCAATCTGTCAGTCTGTTCAGTGGGTGACTTGCTGATGCTGAAGCCAGACAATAAGACAATGTCCTGGAGCAATATGCATTGGGACAGGCAAAAGATAATCAAAAACAGCACAATGCTAGTTAACTTATCTTCGGGATGGGGAGGTTGATGAGCTCAGGGAATCCAGTGATGCCTGGATTTGTGGGCCTGCTTAAAGCTACTAAAGCAGAAGGAAATACATTAACATACAGAATCGAGTCCCTGCTAAAATCAATATTGTGAGGACTTAAACATTTTTGTGGTCTTTAAATTGTATTTATAATAAAGTGAGGAGGCTGCAGGATATAATAAAGTGAGGAGGCTGCAGGATTTCATTTCAGAAAAATTTCTTACTGTTGTTGGAAAACCAAAAGTGATTTATTCAAACCTGTACCTGTTTAATTACAAACGAAAGTTTTACATCTGTACACAGAAATGTTTAAGTCCTCACAATATTGATTTTAGCAGGGACTTGATTCTGTATGTTGATGTATTTCCTTCTAAAACGTGAAGTCAGAGTGAGACGTGACATGCTGAACTGTGAGCAACTTACGCAACAATATTTGATTAAACATGGCAGTTGGTTAGCCAGCTAGCTGAATATAAAGAACAACAAATATTAACTTTTATTAACTTTTATCTCGCTGATGGAGAAATGTTGATGTATAAAGAAAGAATTGTGTTATCTAATCTGAGGAAGTGACAAACTTCCCAGATATACTACTGTATCCAGGACCAAAACAATAAGGGACAGGGACAAAAACATCTGAAACACCAGTTTTGATTTCAGCAGCACATTACATGTAACATGCCTCATGTTGGTCTGATGCACCACAATGTTGTAATTATAGCTCACATTATTATTTCTGAATTTTAACACCTTCTGCACTACACACATTGGCTGAGACTGGAGAGAGAGACCAGAGAGTCCGGTTGATTCTTACTAAATGTATTTAATTCGAGAGCATGCATCAATAACAAACTTTTTTAGGAACTCACATGAAAAGTAGTGCAGCACAAATGTTTGCTGGTACTTCACAGATAAACATGGAAAAAGAAAATTAAGATGCTGGATCTTTAAGCTCTTTAATCTTCAAGATCTTAAAGATCTTTAACCATCTCATAGTCAAAATGTCAACCAGGGACCTGTTGACTTTTTGTTGAGGGTACAATCATGTCCTACATGATAATATACTCATCAGGTATGCTTCAGTCTGTATTAATATAACTAGTTAACAAGTTATTAAATTTCATTGGCTACAAATTATTTACTTGTATCAATTAAGTTTCTTGGCAGAACACTTGTGCTTTAAATATCCGATCAAACAAGTAAGGGTGTAACCTGCTTGGCTGGAATAAAAGTTTTAAATCATTGCACTTTCTAATCAGTGTGTTTTATTTTTAATCAAATTGTTGTGTTTTAAAATTTTGACTGATGATTTGTAAATCTGTCTGACAAAGTTCATACTTCATTCATCAATCTCTCTACACATTAAACATCAACAGTAATGCCTTTTGCTAAGGCCCAAGTTGACTAGCTTCTTTGTTATAGCCACAGCAATCACACCTGAGCATTTATATATTGCTGTATTCAACGTCTGCATCCATAAAATTCCAAAGCACTGTGTTTCTTTCCTCAAATTAAACACAAAAGCATTTAAAGTAGATGCCTCCTTTCTGGAAGTTTAATCCTTCTTTGTAAATGCAAAAAAAAGGGAATGACAAAGCAGAGCATGCCTCCTTTATAAAAGCCGCCATGAGTCTACTGTAATCACGTACAGGGTTTTAGCATCAGCTCACATTACAAAAGAAGTGCTCCTTCCAGAGGCTATCTGGGAGCTTAGCCCACTCCACAAACAAGAAGCCAGCGAGTCACGCTTAGCATAACACTAACAATAACTGTGGATAAACCACAGTGGAGGGCTTCTGATGAAAAAACAGCTCTTGGACTAATGAACAAAACGAGAGATAAGGCAGTTATGAGGGCTTGAGGGGATAGGAGGACAGGATCCAGAGAGCAAAAAACAGCAACATTTCATAGAGCAAAGTAGCAAGACTGAGATTAAAGACATGTCTCTCAGAGAGGATTTTTCTGTCACACAGGCAGCAGGGAGGCAATTCAAACTATGATGATTGTGTTGCATTTTATTTTTAATGCAGCAAAATCTGCATTGTGCTACTCTCATGCTTTTCTCATCATAATCATACAAATTTTACTTTAGCAAACCATTTGTTTGTGACTTGATGCTGACGACAGGATTTAATCAAAGGCCTTAATGAACAATGTACTGTTCAAAGTTCTAATGAATATAATAAAAAATTAATTTTACAACCAACGTTTATAACCAACGTGAATTTTTTTTTTTAATACATCTGAAGAGTGGAACTGTTGGGTAAAAGTATTAAGCAAAATCGTATTATGTTCTAATACTATTCCTACGGAGCCATTTTCCTTACTAATGGTATTAAATTTAACCAAGTCAAGCTTAGGGATCATTCCAGCAGGAGACTCATGAACAACACCATAGGTTTCTTAAAAGGTAGTTTTAATGTTATAAACCAGAAGGCTTACCCCTTGACAGACGGTCTGGGAAAAATCCTTCGCCAATGTACCGAAAAAAATTACATTGATTGACATGTGTTGTGTGGTGTCTGAACTCTGTGCGTCTTTTCCTGAGGGAAAAAAAAAAGATTCAAAAGAAAGAATGGGTAAAAACATACATATTTTACATTACAGGTATTAAATTAATAAAGATCTAAGAAGTTCGATTCAATCACTCGAATATCTCTCCTCCCATCCCCCCTCCTTTTCTTTCCCTAGCTTTGTTTGTTTCTTTACTTGTTTTTCACTCTGTAGTGAAACAGGTAGTCATTTAATTTGTCGATATTGCTATGGACTCTCAGCTTTGAACAGTTCACTGAAATACACGACTCCCCTATCTGTGTGGCTTATCACAGCATTGCAGGCTGTTGTGTGTACTTTGTGTTCGTATGTGTGTATTGTTTACTGTTATAATTAAAAAAAAAATTCTAGTCACAGACGGAGATACGAAACATGCACAGAACATTTTACCTGAACCTAGTACTTGGGTTAAGACTGCATAAAAAATTGTGATGAAATTGAGACCTCAATTTCTCAATTTGTTTGTAATTCAATTCAAGGACAGAAGCTGATTCTGCATGATTTGTACTCAAGTAACCCTGGCATAAAAGAGTTGCACTATATTACCTCCTTCATGCACTTGAAAGGCTGAGATTGTATAGGGAAAAAAGAGGAGAAACAGAAATGAAAACTAAGCTGTAAGTGAAGGACCAGTGATCAATCCTGAATTGCTAGTGAGCAAGAACACTTTTATTCTACTCAAATGTTTATTATTATGTACTATTGAAAATCCCAGTTGTTAGACGAATAAAGACTAACTTTCACACATCTTTACTCTGGTCCGAATCTCCTGAGTTTTTAAACGTTTTCCTCTTGGTTTGGTTTCTTCACACAGAGAAAAATCCAAGCGTGTCAAAATGCATCACTTCAAACCACTTATTGGTCATATGTGTCTGCTGAGAGAGCGATAATTTCACAATAGAGGTTAACCTACACCGTTTTTTTGCTGCCCTGGTGATTGTTTATTACATTGCTAGCATTAATCACTTGAGTTCGAAAATGAAGGGAAGGCTAGCGCTGGAAAACAAAGATGAGTTGGAGCTCCCTAAATGTAGGACATGAACAAATCAGAAGAGTAAAGTCATGGCTGCATGTGCTATGTTGCCCAAAACTAACTGGTGCTGCATTACATAGTGCATGCTATTCAAGACAGATTTCCCCCCCTCTATTTTTTAATACCATGCAAGCTTCTATGGCTATACTCATGGCAAGAGTCGGTTTTTATTATTCAAAATTAAACCTAAATAAGATGTTTAAAATACAAGTTTTAAAAACTTTAAAACTAAACTTGTATTTACTTGTTTAAAAACTTTTTTTTAAAGACAAAATAAAACAAGTTCCTCACAGGAGTAAAAGTCTTAAGTCTTAAAAAAGATTACAATCAAATAAAATATGTTTGGGTTCTGCAGGATGAACACTGTGGTAGATTTTGACTTTTAAGTGTCCTATTCTGCATCTTGTTACGATTATTAAAAGGAAATTTATGTTTTGATTTAACATCAGGATTTATTTCATGTATTTTGTCATTTACTGTAGACATTGGTCCCATCCCGATTGGCATTTATTCTTGATGTATACATTTGAAATTGGTATAGAGGGTATAGAGCATTTGAATGTTTTTTTAGATAATGCTTCTTGGGCAGTTTTGTCTGCTTTCTCATTACCAGGGATTCCTGAGTGTCCAGGTACCCAACAGAAAACTATATTAAAATTATTGGCTTCTAAAAATGATAACTTGGTTAGCATTTCCATAATTATTGGATGATCTGTTTAGATTTTCTAATGCTTGGAGACATGATTTTAAGTTCGTTATTATTAGAAAATCCTTTCGTGATGTGGATTCAATGAATTTCAAAGCCATAAGCCAAGCATTTGCTTCTGCAGTAAAAATTAAACGTTGGTCTGGGATGCGTAAACCCTGATGCAGTAGATTTGTTGAAAAAGCGGCTGCCACTTTATTTCCTGATTTTGATCCATCCGTGTATACTGGGGTTATGCTGTGGTAATTTTTCTCTTAGCTCCAGAAATTGCTGGGGATATTCGTTCAGATGGGTTTTGGACTTCTGATTTTTCCTAGATCCAGATAGATTTTAGGCTTTTTGAGATACCAAGGAGCAATTCTGCAAAAATGTGTCTAAGATGTTCAAGATAATTTTCAGGTTCTCTAAATATGTTTTAATATGCGAAGTGGACGGATACAGTTTGTTTTCTCTTCATAGATTATTGAATGTTGATTTGTAAAAACAGCTGGATTTTCCTTATTTGTTCTCAGTTTGATTGTATATTGTAGTGGCAACCTAAATCATCTGTTTTCCATGGAGGGTTCATTAGCTTCCACATACAGACTTTGGATTGGTGATGTTCTGTAGGCTCCTAGTCGTATGCCTTGATGATGTACAGTATTCAGAAGGCGTATATATGATTTCCTGGCTGAACCATAAATTATACTCCCATAATCCAGTTTTGATCGAATCAAAGTTCTATATATATTTATCAGAGTTGAACTGTCTTGGTATTGAATAAAAAAGATTTGCTGCTTATGGGTGTCTAAAGAAAAGTCTTTCAGCTTTTTTCTTCTCTATGACCTCCTTACATCGATCATCAAACCATGGGATTCTTTTAGATGGTTTTTGTTTTATTTAGAGATGTTTAGGGACTGTTTTCTTCACTACAAATATAAGAATTTCTGTTAAGTTCTGCATAGAATCTGGGCTATCTTCTGAAAATCCAGCAACTCTCTCATAGCATTGAAGAGATTGAAAATGATACCAGTTTGCTTTTTTTTTTATTTGCCATCTCTACTTTTACTTCTTCTCTTCCTTTGAATAATTAGGAAATGGTCACTTCCACATTAATCATGATGAACTTTCCATGATAAATCTAAAAAAAAGTTCAGGCTGACAAATAGTTAAGTCAATTGCAGAGTATGTTCCATGTACTTGGTGTAGATATGTATTTGATCAATCATTTAAAAAACATATGGTATGGTTATTAATAAACTCTTTAATCTTCTTTCCTTTTACATTGGAGTGATTACTAACCCAAAGGTGATGATTTTCTGCAGTGTCAGTCGTACTGCTGTTACCTGTAGATTACTGTTAAGATTTCTAATTAAAATGGGTGTTCCACCAGAAGCTCACATGTTATTGGGGCCAAAAATTTTGATGGTACCGTGTCTCCTGAAGGCATACAGCAATCAGATTAATGGTTGCAGTTAGACGCCTTTAGGAGATGGGCTTCTACTAGGATGTTTACTGTTTGTCATTTCTGCATCTTTAATTTGTCTTGTCTTTAAAGTATCATCCTTTGATTAAGAAATACTTGACTTGCTGTTATTTTTATTTGCTTTTTCGTTCTTGGTTGTTGAACTTTGATCAAAACGAATGTCATTAGAAGGAGATCTGCTCTGGACTTCTGTATTCTTTGTCCTTGGGAGAGGATTATTATGGTTAATAGTTTGGAGTTTATCTTTATGCATCCAGGTGATATCGGTCTGGCAATCAATTCTCAGTTTTTTTTGACCACTCAAGCAAAAGCTTCGTTCAAAGCAAAAATGGGAGCAACAGCCACTATTTTTCTTGTTTCGGGGTAACTGACCCTCTTTAAACATCTGATCTTATGCATTTCCTTTAATCCACATGGGACATTGTTTTGATGCAGTTGAGCAACTGCGACATTGGGATGGTTTTTCACAACTCTCCTCGTCATGGCCTTCTTCGTCACAATTACAACAGATGTGTTTATTATTGCAGCCATTCGATCCATGTCCATATTTTTGGCAATTGAAACACCTAAGAGGATTGGGTACAGCGAGATCCACTGGAACACTTAGATACTCAATCAGAAAACGTTCTGGGATTTTTGGTTTGTGAATGTGTATTTGTTTTAATTACTCGTTCTTCTCTTTTGATTATTATTCTTTTTACATTTATTCTTCCTCGAGTCCTTAGATCATTTTTTTATTTCTTCATCAACATTATGTAGTTCTCTGGTACAGATTACTACTTTTCCTTAGTTTAACACTAGATGTGGTGATGTCTTAACATGTACTCCAGCTAACATTGGCATCTAACAGATTTGCAGCATTGGCTTTTTTTGTACATTTCTCAAGAATTTGTGCAGTTCGTAATTTTTTAACCTATTTATTGTTCCTGCTATTCCTGCAATGCCTGGAATATTGTATATGCATCTAGGATATAGTGATGATAAACTTTACAACACCTTTTTATTTTCTTAAATGCAATCAATGTTTTTTATTGGAATGAAAAAAAAAAGAGAGAGAGAGAGAATTGTGTAAGAGAATCGTGATCTCAATTCCAAGGGAGAAAAATCGTGATTCACATTTTGTCAAGAATCGTGTAGCCCTGCTGCCATTACAAAGATGGGTCCTGTGCCGTACATGGTCAAGACTGATATTCACCAAAAAGGAGATTAGATGTTGCTTTTGCAGGACACACCAAGCTCTTGTGATCGGAGCATGAACAGAAGTTACTTTTTGTCTGCACGAACGTGTTTTGCAGTTAATAATAGAAAAAGCAGAGGATGCATTATATACAGACTTGCCCTTACTGTGTGTGTGTGTGTGGTGGTTGGGGGGGGGCTCTGTTGGAGTATTTTAGCAGGTCTTCATATTGTTCCAAAATTGGTGAGTGAGTCATCGGTGAGAATTTGAACTTGAAGCAAATGGAAATCCCACTACATCAAGAACTCTGCAACCCTGGGTTATGTTCAAATCCTCTTAAACCAATTGCAGCCAAAACAATACGAATGGGAGGCCGAGCAACCCGTATACACTGCTTTGTTTAACATCATTATCACACTCACAACAATCTGCTGCTTTGCCTCTGAGCATCCCTCCTTGATTTCCTTTAGCTCTCAAACCCTATTTTCTCTGCGGGAATACCAATGATTTGTGCCGTCTATCATAAACCTGCTAGTGCCTACTATAACCTCGGATTCAAGGCCACAGTTCCAATATAACTACCCGCTTCATAGCAGCCTGCATTAAAACAGCCTTATTGGGCATTTTGATCAGAAGCTCACCTTGGATAACAGCCTTTAGCAGGTGGTCTGTCTGTCTGTGAGACACTACAGGGCCCTTCTGAACCACCTCACCCTATTAAAAAATACAAAAAATAAAAATGGAAAAAAAAAAATGCAGTCAAGCAGTTATGACTGTGATGGTTTTCTAATGTCTTTTATTTTCTTTAAAGAAAAAAAAATCAGAATAGCTTTAACATTAAAGATCCCAATTTATAACCTTAATAGTCCTGTGCATACAGTCAGATGTAAGCGTGAGGTCTGATATGCTGATCTGCTGGAAGTCTGGAGGGACACTACTGTCCAGCTCAGAAGCACATTTCACTTGATGGACAGGCATTGCTCTTATCTGTAATGAGGACAATAAAACAGAAAAAAATGACTTGTAAGCAGAGACACTGTCCTTCTAGAGGTGACATTAATAACTTATATTAATGACCGATTTAAAATAAAGCACTCATACTACAGCTGTACAATATAGACAAAAATAGCATGTAGCAATTTTAACAACAGGTCCTGGGCTAAAGAGTGAATGAGACTTTTATTTTTTAACTGTACCTTATAAATTTTAGCAAAGACAACACAGTAATGTGGAAACCAATGAAAGCAAAATGGCAGCTTTTCAGCGTTATCATTAATTCTGCTGCTAGGCTTCAGTTATTGAAGGCCACACACACACACACACACACACACACACACACACACACACACACACACACACACACACACACACACACACA
>JAOVVB010000010.1:12857812-12869847 GCA_028570985.1 Heterobranchus longifilis | reverse complement strand
TAGTCCACTACAAAGTTAACTTGTTAACTAGCAAATCTGTTTTCAAACGTAATTTACTGTGGTTTTACTTATGCATACATCATTTTATTATACAAAAATTACATTATTTTAGCTGTTTATATCTTAACAACTGAATATGTCTGTGTATTTTTTTAAACTATATATATATATTATGCATTTCACTTAAGGTTTAAAATGTCAAAATTAAAGATCATTAAACTATATGTGGCTTTTGCATTTTTAAAAGTTTATTTTTATACATAAATAATACCCTGATTTATGTTTTTTTTATAGTTATTAGCAAAACATCAAATTAAAGAAGCGTTTAGGTTTTATCCGATTAATCGAAAAAATAAATCGCCCAACTAATCGATTATCAAAATAATCGTTAGTTGCAGCCCTAAATCCATTGCTGATTTTTTCCATTTCAAGTCAAGTTCTACACACCATCCAGGTTATATGTACAGGTAAGGAGTACAGGTAAAAAAAATAAATGGAGTTTTGCTTTCTGCGTGTGCCTCTGTTAGCATCATATTTCTGTTCTTGACTGATAAGATTAAAACCTAACGTGAGCTTTTGCTGCTTTAGCCCAGTGGTTCCAAACCCTGGTCCTGGAGCACCCACACCTTGAATGTTTTAAGGTTTTCTTTGCTCTATCACACCCACTTCTATTCAGTAAAGACTGTTAATTAGCTAATTTGTTCAATTGGGTGTGCTGGGAGCTGAGAAAATACCAAAATATGCAGAGCAGAGGAGCCTCCAGGACTGGAGTTGGGACCCACTTCTGTAGTTTATTCCCTGTGATGTGCTGAACATTCTGAGATGCTTTTCTGCTCACAACAACTGTAAAGTGTTATTATTAGAGTCACTATAGACTTCCTAACAGCTCAAAATCAGTCACATCATTCTTCTCTGGTCTCATCAATAATGTGTTTCAGCCTGCAGACGCTGAACTCTCAGGATTTTCCCCACAATTCTGTGTGAACTGTTGTGATCCAGAAGAGCAGCAGTTTGATAGTAAAACCAACAACAACATCCATGGCACGGATAAATTAAGCTTTTAATACTGACCCCAACACTGTGCCTGTATTGTGCTGCTGCCACATGATTGGCTGTTTAGATAATCACGTGGATGTGGAGGTGTTTCATAAATATAGTGGTACAGCAAGTGTAAATACAGTGTGTGTGTGTGTGTTCGAATAGAGAGCGAAAAGTGGACTGCAATTTTGCATACATTCATAAACGTTTACTGATATTACTCACGGCGTTACACAAGGCTGCTAAATAGTTGCACAGGAAATATGCTAGCAAAACATTCCCCTCTTAGCTAGCTAACCTCGGATAAATGCAACTAGCTCAACCAAACAAACACAACGCGAGAACTTAGAGTAGATATTAATATAACTGTTCAGCGTAAGCTATATCAGCTTCTTGTCAAGTCGGTGTAAAATTAAGCCCACACTCTGCGGTGTTACTCACATTAGCAGCTGCAGGGAAGGAAACTCTCCCGCTGCTGGAGTTTGATGTGTGCGCGCGAAAGGAGGAGGAAATGAAACGTCATGCGGAGGAGGCGGAGCTTATTAAAGTGCGCGCGACAGCGCTATACAATGCGCATAGGCGTGCTTACATTCCTATAGAAATGAATGAAAACTCTTGCTTCACTCTTGTATCTCTTACTTTATTTATTGATCAATACACAATTGATTAAGGAAAAAGTACTATTTGGAGTTACTATAAAAGGGAACTGTTAAATAAAATAATTTTTTTTTACAAATTACATTGAAAAATTGAATTGAATTGAATTTTTATTTTGAAAAACTTGAGCATGCATTTTAATTATAATTTATGTCATGTTTAATTTATTTCTCATTTAATTTATTTTAATTATATTTTTTATTATATTATTTTTTATGTCCGTGGGAACCAAAGGCTAGCTTATCTGGTCCAATCCTATAGAAAAGCCAATGTAGCACAAATTGAACAACTGAAATGTATTAGAACACTCTGGAGCTTATCAGGCAAAAACTTCAAAGTTGTTGATCCAGCCTCCAAATTCCCCAAATCTCTATTCAACCCACAATGTTCGACCCACGGATGCCTTAGGTGCAAGCCAGTTATAAACTATATTCAAACTATATTAAGTTTTTATAATAATAATAATAATAATAATAATAATAACTATTATTATTAGTAGTAGTAGTAGTATTCTCTGGGTGGGAGGGATGGTTATGTTTGTGTTTGTCCTTTGTTTAAACCTCAAAATTACTTTTCCCATAATTCTCAGCCAGAAAACCAAAAACCACATGACCAACAAACTGCAGTCTCATTCATTTTAATCAAGATCACTTATTTCCAGTTAGAACATCTACTGGCTCACATTCTCTGGATCATTGTGCAGTTGTATTGTGCCACTCACTAGCATTATACTTCACAATCCTAGTTCTCTGATCTGCTTGTTATTGTCTCTTAGTTAGGCATTTTTATAGTGTACCCATTTACCTTTATTGTGACTTTGAACCATGTGCATGTTTTTTCCTGTTCTGTTTTTTTTTTTTTTTGCTGAATAGAATTGAATAGTGTTTTGCATTATTTCCTTCCTAATGTCAACCAAAATGTCAATTTATTTATGAATGAATTTATTATAGTATATGCAACACATGACCAGCCAACCACATGGTGTAAACTATACTTTTGTGACCAAATGCAAAAATCAAGCATATGATTATAGTGGTGTGTGAATATGGAAGAATATGGAAGAAATTTTTCTAGTAATTTTGGGACCATTACTGCAGGCAGCACAGCAGAACAAATGGGTTTAGTTGGATAAGTGTATTATAAAGAGGCATGGTTACATGTACTGCTCCAGTTCGGTCCCATGCAATGACATTTTTCTACTTATTCAAAACTAGTTTTTCTTGTGGATTTTCCATTAATTGTTTAAGCAGGAGAAATTAGCAGCTGGTCTGAAAGTGCACAAAAAAGACAATTATAGGTAATGTAATAGGCGGCATTACTGCCTCACAGCTTCAGTGTCCCTGAGCTCAGGTGAAGTTTTTATGTTCCTCCTGTCTTTGCCTGGGTTTCATCCAGGTCTTTTGATTTCCTTCCACCGATGTGGCTGGTTGCGCTAAATGCATGCAAATGAGCATGTGCGTAGTGCCCTGCGTGGAAATGGAATCCCATCCAGGGTTTATTCCATCCCATGCCAAGTGCTCCTGGGAGAGGTTCCAGATCCATGGCAACCCTAAACAGGATAAAGTATTTCCTGAAGAATATGATTTCTAAAAATAGTATTATTGGTTGAGCAGTACAAGTCAATGCACCGGCTCCTATCCTGGGACTGGATGTGGCAAACACAAACAAACAAACAAACACACACACACACACACATCTTAAGGAGATTTTGCATAGCCAGTTCAGCAAGCTAAATGCTTTGTGAAGCAGGGACCCTGGAGTTAAGAGGCAGCAGCCATATCGGTCAGTTTTGTTTCCAAGTAGACCTTGGCTGGTGTTCATTTTATACATCTTTATTACATAAAGGGTGCCAACAGGCCTATGCATGATGTTATGACACATTCTCTGTGTTAAATACAAGTGATAATCCAGAATGTCTCTTTGGGCTTTGATTTGTTTCCTGGCAATAGTTAGTGACAGAAATGAAGGTGGCAGCTTTGCTAAATCATCTCTCACCTCTTTTTCTCACTCAGTAACCCTTTTATCACACAGTGGCAGTGACTCACTGTGTTACTGCATCACCTCTCTCGGCATAACATTCAATATGCTGCTCTTTTCCCTGTCACATTGTGTTTGCCACCAGATCTGCCATGATGTGAGGTCAGTGTTATTTTTAGGTCAGAGACTTTGCAATCTGTTAATGCCAATATGCAAAATAGTTAGAAGTTAATGCTTCACTACATCTCAGTAATTTTTCAGTAGACAGGCTTTTGGATTTACAATTGAGATCATTATTTGCATGTGTGTGGACATTTTAAAGTAAAACCAGGTGGTTTACAGAACTACCTTGTTGGCTTGAAGTGTAAATACTAATATCGTCTTTTTAACAGTAGGCTATAAAGATTGCATATTGTGCAGTCCAAGGCAGTTAAACAATAACCTTCACAAAATCCAGGTTCACAGCTCTCCCAGGTCTCTATCTGCTTATCTGTTGGACTGCACAGGACTGATAATTTGTTGGAGTTGTCTTCATAATGTGAAGTAATCCCATTAGGCAGCCGCTTGAGAGGGCAAAACAGATTAGCAATGTCAGACTAATCAGAATCAGCTAGCCGTGACACTAGTCTACAAATCCCAACAGTCAGATTGGTTGCGACAGACACAAAGAGTAAGCCCGTAATATATACAGTGAGAAGCTTTATTAAATGAGGAATTCTCAGGTGTGGTAAACAGAACAGAAAAGTTGCTTTTCAGAGCTAACTGCATTGTCTTATGTGATTATGCAGTCAGATTAGCAAATGTGCTATTTATAAAGTAGCTCAGTAAATATGGGAATATAAGATTGGAAAAAAAAGATGATGAAAACATTTTCTCCTTTTTATACATTGCTGAATATCCAGGGTGTCCCAAAAGCCTCCATAAACTGGGGAAATTTACACTTTTTTCAGCAAAAAATAAATGTATTTATGAAACGTCCTGTACATGATTGCCATTTGTTTTTAAACACTCATGAAGTGGTCTCTCCAATCGTACATGGATATGTTGTTAGTGTAGTTGGAAGAAACACATTTGCAAATTGATAGCCAAAACATTATGTAAAAATAAAATATCAAGATTATGAATGTAAATAGCAACTTTTTGCATAAAACATCATATTACAACCCATTACTTTTAACAGCACATATATAGTACTTCACAGTGCTAAATGGTACATTTTACTGTACATTAATTAAGTACATTTCATGCATATTAATTATGAGGTTGTAGTTTCAAAAATCTAGGAGAAGCATTTTAGATACAGCTTGAATGTTCAGAGCTGGATAATAAGTTGTTAATGATACAGTATTTCTGTTATATGCTATCCGGAACAATACATTTTGCACATAATACATAATACACCCATACATATAAATTATATAGTCAAATGAACTGTTCCTTTTCTAGCTGCTGTGACATTACCGCTGTGGCAGGCATGACAGCTTCTTGAGGCATAAATACCAGAGCGTTAGAGACTTATTATTAACTTGCTCAGGGTTGGGACCTCACTCAAGTCACTTTTCTGATGAAATGTCATATGTTTATGAGCAGTAACTCAATTCAGAAAGGGTCACTGTGAGACCATTGAGTAAAGGCAGATTATTTTGAACACTCATGCCCATACGTTTGGAGGAACCTGGTTTCTGAAGGCTGTAAGTGTACCTGTGAGCCCAAACTGTGAGACATACGAGGAAACAGAGCCATAAAATAAGTGCACATGACCACTGACTTGGACATTCGCCTTTCTATGAGGTAGTTATTTTAAAGCCAACACAGGCAATAAATTCTGCACATTTAATTGGAAAGCCTATATGCAAGAAGATTTACAATACATGGAGTATATTTCCCTTTACTTGAGGAGTACAGAATTCATGTTTTAGTGACATCTGGAGAAAACCAATTCTAATTGCTTCAACCAGGGCCAGAATACGTTGTGGCTCATAATGCTGTTCCAGACTTTCATGCATTACTAGTAGGGGACTGTACGGTAATTTCACACATTGATCTCCTATTTGCATGTGCTCAGAGGAACTCTAGGACCCCCTGCTGAACTAAGGGCTGAGAAAGGACACTCTCTTCATCATTCAACCTCTCAGAGCACTGAGAGTAACAGAAAGCACCATATTAATCTGATATCTAAAAAGTGTTATGAAGCCATAATAAACATTGCTTTAGAAAATATTTGCTCAGTTGTTTAAGCATATATAGCGTTTAATTTCTTCAAGAAATTTACATTTCTCTTGTTTTGCTTGTTAACTTGTTATTTGCTGATGTTAAAGGAACTAGACATGTGATTATGCTTGATTGCTCACAAATGGTTTCTTTCCTTTATTTGATCTCTACACCACCGTTTCAAAATAGGGGACATTAATAGGGGACATTAAGGAATTGTTTATCACTGTCACTGAAAACACATTCACAAACAGAGCATAATTTCTCTTCTGTAATTAAAAAGTGGCATGTTGAACATTCAGTCATATGAATTTCCCTGTAATAAGTACTGTTCATACATTAGGAGTTCTTAGTATAACTTCAGTTTATTAATACTGAAGTCATTGACACAAGATGTCAATTTTAGCCCCATTTAATATTGTATTAAATCTTTAAATATATAACATACTATTTTAAACCTGGCAATGAAGAATAAAATAAAGCACACTTTATAAACTGTGAAAAAGCTTTAAACGGGTGCAGAAAAAAAAATCTGAATTGCTGCTTCATGTGAACTTTTGATTTTTTTTTTCAGAAGAGAACATGCAGGAATGTGCAAAATTCAACTCAATGAAACGAGAATTTCATACTTATTGTTATCTGGTGACAAACAATAGTCATGGAGAAATGCACAATACAATAAATGTATTACTTCACACAAATTAATTTTGTTTTATATACACATATAAAGATATTATCTGTTTGGTAACTTATGCTCAGTGCATTAACACTGACATACATTTGAGTTAATAAGGTTTCAAAACAATTTTCTTGCTTACTGTTCATCTTGCTTACTGAAACCCATCCTCATTTGGGTGATAACGGAAAGCAGGGATTGATCTGCAGTCATACTGTACGTTAGGAGACTGGAAGTTTAGTATAACAGGAAATTCCATCCCTTCATCAGTGGCAGTTATGACTGCAGAACCACTTTTGATTGCAGATCTTTGCTTCGATTCTTTTTAGCTCAGTAAATGTTTGGAAAAGCTTGAAGGATTACTACTGCAACTGATATATTTATAGCAGCTTAATATGAGTGATAAAATAAATAATATCTGTACAGCAACTCCAGTGATGGTGTAGAGGGGGGCTAGAAAAACTGTATAGCAGCAGACAATAATGAGATGCCTATAAAATGGCCTACGGTATATTGAAGGTTTACCTAATAAAGTGGCTAATATGGGGAGCTACAAGGTAGGCAAAATAAACTGACAACTCAGCATATCTGAGAATTAGAATTTTATGAAACAGAGAAAAACAGAGTTAGATTTTTTTTGATAAAACTACCAAACACCTACATCCTCAAACCTCACAAAAAGCTATACTGTAGCCTATAATTTCTTATGCATGTAATTTTAAGCAAGTAATGTGCAATTACACAAGCATAATTTAAGTGATTATCTGCAATACAATGAGCAACAATGCCCAAATCAAGAAACTGCCTAATTATGATAATTACAGAAATAATTTCAAGGTGAGTTCACCTTGTAATATAGAGACATTTTTTTGCACCCTCGGTAAGACATACCTTACCAAACTCACACCGAAATGAACTGGTAATATAAAATGTATGCAAATGCATTGTATTTCATCACATGTAATAATTACGTAGGTGAGCGTGCTTTGTACTGTATATAGCCGTGAACAACTATATACAGTACCCAATCAACCCATATAACAATACCACTATTTTATTGATATTTGATATTATTTTGCATGTGATTTTTTTTCATTTCCTTTTTATATAATCAACCACATCACCAATGCCTACAGTATATTATTATTACAAATTACTACACTTGATTTTAATCCATACATTTTTTAATTTATTCAATAATCTTTAAAAAAAAATTATAAAAAAGGGAAAGATCTGTAAAGGAAATATTATATAGCTAGTGGTAGATGTTGCATGGGTTGGATTTCAACATCACTTACCCTACCTCGTACTAATTCACAGCCCCTTATCCAAAGACCTGCACCTTTGCTTTAATATTTGAATATTTAATATTTAACATTTTGATGTGTTGTTTTACAATTTCACTCTCCTATATCTTTTGAAAACCTTAACAAGATGAATTATTAGCCATGATAATCTCTGTTCATTATTTGTTACTAGAAAAACAATAGGGTTTAAAACAAGTGCTTTAATACAAACCTGTCAGAGCTGCTGTAGAAATTAAATCAATGTCTTCTGGTATGAAATGCGTTAACACTAAGCAATATTGTGACCGGCATTGTTGGTCTCTTTGAAATATTGTGAGTGAGGGTGTACTGTATATATAATTCACAGTTTCCACTGAGTCATTTTCGTTTGCCACTTACTGGTTCTGGCTTACTTTTATAACACTTCAGAAACAACGCTCTAAACCAAAGCTATAGCTCAACCTTTCAATCTTCTGTCCACCAAGTAATGACCAATTATGTAAGGTAGGGATGTTGGTCAAAAATGCAACATCTTATTGCAAATAAATTCGTATCAGTGAAAAATAAAGGAAATTATGGAACAGTCCTTAAATGCTAAGGTTTATGAGTCACGAGAGACTCACGTTGAGCACGCAACAGCACAAATTGTTACCCTTTGCCATTCAATTTTTTAAAAGAGAGAGTGACCGAGCGCTTGCTTTCTCAAATTATCTTCAAAAGAATGACTGCTTTTAAGTCTAAACCTTGACATCAGTGCATTACTGCGCTTTATTCATGTTTTACTCTCTTCAGGCAGTTTGTGTGGATCTCTGCAGTGCATGTGCTGTTGTTTTTACTTGTGCTTTCCGCCAAATGTTTTGTCTTTTATAATTTTTGTTTGTTTTTATCATTATACATGGCTTGTTATAGAAGCAAAATAATTATACTAACTCAAACACTGCAAAATATTTGTATTTGCCCTGAGCACAGCTCATTTTCCCAATCTGCTTTGAAGTGCTTCACTAAGTTGAAGTATTGTTGCAGTGGATGCATCCGCAGGTGGTTGGTTTTGTTCTTATGACCTCCAGAATGCTTACACCACGCAACCCCAAGCATTTTAAAAAAAAAAATTACATTTTAGGTTCATTGTTATTAACTTCTTAGGTTTAATTCTTACATTTTTAGGTTCATTGTAAAAAAAAAAAAAAAAAAAAAGGTAATCACACAAGGCCGGCACGGTGGTGTAGTAGTTAGCACTGTCGGCCAGGCTCGATTTGCATATTCTCCCTGTGCTTGGTGGGTTTCCTCCGCGTACTCCGGTTTCCTCCCATAGTCCAAAGACCTGCAGATTAGGCTAATTGGCGTTCCCAAATAGTGCCCATAGTGTGTGTGTGTGTGTGTGTGTGTGTGTGTGTGTGTGTGTGTGTGTGTGTGTGTATGTACCCTGCGATGGATTGGCACCCTGTCCAGGGTGTACCCCGCCTTGTGCCCTTAGTCTCCTGGGATAGACTCCAGGCCCCCCGCAACTCTGAATACAGGATAAAGCGGTATAGATGATGAGTGAGTGAGTGAGAGAACTCACACAAGAAGAGAAGAAATAGTATTACAAAGATACTGTAGGTTGTTAACTGATGCATTCTTTTCTGTAAAACAACCAAATGCTTTACATTTTAAAAGAGCTAAAATAATTTGATGCTGCCAGTTAATCAAAATTATAATTTCATCAAACCAAATATGCTAATATCAGGAGTCTCAAAATATGGCAGAATTGTTCATTTTACGTTGTCAGGAAACAGACAGATGGATGCAAGTAAAGTTTTTTTGTAGCAAGCAAACACATGAGGCAGACAAATAGCCTGCCATTGTGCCAACAGGAATAAATTAGACAAGACTAAACGAGTAAACCTTAAGCTGTGGTCTAAACACTAATCAACCCAGTGAGATAACACCAGCTGGGAACCATCCCAGTCACAACACTGAACTGGGACTTTGCAAATTAACACTAGGCTGGCTATTTAAAGAGGAATATAAAGGGAAAGAAGTTAATGTAATTACTGTATTAACCAGGAGACTCTGACAGTGATAGGAGCTTGACTGGAGGTCATGTGATGAGGTCATGTGATGAGGTCATGAAAGTTGTAGTTTGCAGTCCACATCTGTGATGCTTACCCTTCTGCATTACTACATCTCATGAATACAAGTAAGGAAACAATACAGACATGATTTATTTATTTATTTTGGTTATGGGAAATGTAGACGTTGGTTGTATTCCATCACTAAAGTAGTTATTATGTTGCATATAAATTCATAGGTACAGTACAATACATAATCTATCATTATTATTATTATTATTATTATTATTATTATTATTGAGACCAAAGAAGGTATTACTGTTCTCTGGTTGGAAGGGATGGTTATGTCTATGTTCTTCCTTTTTTTAATCCTCAAATTACTTTTCTCATGATTTCCAGCCAGAAAACTACAAACCTCATGAAAAGCAGTCTCATTCATTTGAATCAAGATCACTTATTTCCAGTTAGAACATTTACTGGCTTACATTCTCTGGATCATTGTACAATTTTGCTCTGCTTTGCATTGTGCCACTCATGAGCATTATAATTCACAATCCTAGTTCTCTGCTCTTAAGCATATTGACAGCACACATTTACCTTTATTGTGACCCTTGTTTATGTTTTTTTTTCTTTGCTGAATAAAATTTAATAGGGTTTTGCATTATTATCCTTCTATTGACAGCTTTACCTGCTTTGATTCTGTCTAATGTGCAATAATAAATGTGTTTTAAATTAACATCATGACTTGTTTTACTTGTTTCAATGTTTTACTTTGATCATTATAACTAAAGATAAATAAACTTGTTATAACACATGGGCATCCATTAAATTACATGGTGTAAATCATATTTTTGTGACCAAATGCAAAAATCAAGCATGAGTTTATAGTGTTGGTATGTGAATATAGAAGAACTTTCCGTGGTATTTTTGGGACCATTACTGCAGGCAGCAGAGCAGAACAAATAGGTTTGGTTAGATAAGTGCATTATAAAGAGGCATGGTTACACGTACAGCTACCGTTCAGTGCCATGCAGTGACATTTTTCTACTGATTCAAAACTAGTTTTTCTTATGGATTTTCCATCAAGCAGGAGAAATTATCAGGTGGTCAAGTGCACAAAAAGACAAATTTATGATGTGAATAAATTAGCTGAACCTTAAATTCAGCATTTTCTTCAAACTTTTTATAATAATGCACCCACAGTAATTCTTTGATCACATTTAGGAAAGAATTGGTTTACGCCCAACTATGTTAGCCAGTATCATAATGAAATGTAAGTTCTACTTGTTGACATTAAATCATTATGGAAATGTCTTATCTGTCTAAAAATTCTAAAATAAAACTCAAATTATTATTTTGCTAAATTACTAAAGTAACATTCTGCCAACTGTTACAGAATTGTAACAGTTGTAGCAAGAAGGACATGGTAGATGAGGTTTTATTCTCCTTCCCTTGTTACAGAATTTATATTTATTGACTCCAAAGCTACAGTAGATACCAAATGCAAACACTAGTCACAAGTTAGCTATTTTTAAACTTTTGACCTCACTTTTTTCCGCATAATTTGAAAATAGAGTATGTTTGAATAATACAACTAATCAAGTGAAAATATCAGGAAAAAAAATCTGTAATAACCGGGGCGTGCATAACAGCATAATAGAAAAACCTCACCTGAAGCTGCAAGTTCTACAGTTTCACATGAACATTAGAGATGATAATGCTTCTTTTCTAGTAACAATCAGCATTGCTCCTAAATTCATCATGGAATTGGGTTCCATTCAACTGTAAATGAATTTAGAACTTATTGAACCTTGAAGCACTTAACAAAGTCTGTCTCACACACACGCTCACACTTACACACACACGCACACACAATTTATAAATTCTTTTGTATTACACTTTTCATCACAATTCCCATGTTCTTAACAAAGTCAGGTAAGCATTTCAGTCATAGAATAAGTCCTCAATTAACTTCTCTCTCTTCTGTCTAAAAAGAACCCAGATCCACAACTAAGTTTCATGAATACTGCATATGGACAAATTTTCAATTTCAATTTTCAATTTCAATTTTATTTATATAGCGCTTTTAACAATGGTCATTGTCTCAAAGCAGCTTCACAAAAATGAAAGAAATTCATT
>JAOVVB010000010.1:12826317-12837582 GCA_028570985.1 Heterobranchus longifilis | reverse complement strand
TACACCTTTCCTTTCATTCTCGCTGATACTCTTATCGCACAACACACCTGAAACTTTTCTCCACCCATTCCAACCTGTCTGTACCCGCCTCTTCACCTCCTTTCCACACTCTCCATTGCTCTGGACCATTGACCGTAAGTACTTAAAGTCCTGCACCTTCTTTACCTCTGCTCCCTGTATCCTCACCGTTCCTCTTGGGTTCCTCTTGGCTTCTGTAAACCACCATATCCAAGTTTTGGGTTCATGTACGTGAAATTTACACAATACCGACTAAGCAGTGAAATGAAAGGAAGCGTAAAGCCGAATTATTTAACTAAACGCAGGATGGGTTCTATCTTTTTCCATACGAGAAATATCAAAATAACCAGATATGAGTAAATTTTTTATCTGATACACCAAAACAGCAGACTGTTGTGTTTGCAACAACTGCAAGTTGCAGCTCGCCCAATGCATGACAGACGAGGCCTAAAAATGCAGTACTAATAAGAATTCAGATGTCCCAAAAAGAAATGTCTTATTGCACAAGATTTAGAAAAGGCTGATTTGCCTTACTCTAGTAGGTCTAGTTCTGTTACAATTTGTTGCAAAGAAAAAGACACAATTTGTTTTTAATGAATTATGTTGCGTCTTTACTTGTCATTTACGATTACCCTGTCTTTACCTGGAATTGCATATTGATTCATCAGTCTTGCCTAACTTTTGACATTTAAATATCACATTCTTCTTATCATGTAATGACCTGCTGTGTACGATGTTATAAAAATGCCTTTCTGGCATTAGGCGTGATTGCCAAGTTACCACATTGTTCCTTGTAGAACTTCAAAAAGGCCTTGGTAGGACATTCAAGGCAATTACTGCAGTGCAACTTGGGACATGGGGTTCATATCGTGCATACTGTAGCCAACGATATACTCACACTTTCTTTACCTAAAATTAGCTTTAATTTACTTATTATGCAAGTTAAATTGGTTAGAGCGTACTTTCTTTTGAACAATAGTGTATGAAAAAATAGCCTGCCAAAAAAAAATCATGTCATCATCATGTCTTAAATTACATTTTTAATTTTACAATTAAGTGCTGGGAAAAAAAAATATATATTTTAGGATTTTAACCAATGAACAATGTTGATTTATCAAAGACCTCATTTTTATAAAAGCTGTAAATGTATAACTGTCCTGGTTTCCCCAATAGTTAAGTAGACAAGCACTTAAAAAGGCAGATTTTTTTGTTCCATCAGGATCCAAGCTGATGAGCTCCTCTAAATAAGGTGAAAAACATAGAAACAGGAAGTGTAAAAAAAAAAAAAAAAAAAAAAAAATTAATACCACATTTTTTTTTAGCAGGATGGCTTTACACCGAGGCACATGCAGATCCACGGGAGTTCATTAGTGAGATTTTAGGAGGGTGATAAGAATAGTGTAGAAAGGGTCATACTGATGTGCTATGGATTGGGAAGACCTTTCAAGGTGAACCTGAAAGAATTAGATTTTGTTAAATCCTGAGGTAGTGCTCTTGCTGCCCCTTAGCTTCTATGGAGTTATTGTTGTGGTCAAAAATAGGAACTACAATAAGTGCTAATTAAGGTCCACTGGTGTACAAATCGCACTGCTCCATGCTCGGGAGAGGAGCAGTGAAAAGATAAGATAATGGGTTAGCCAGTTAGGCTAGATTAAAAATACCCCATGGTCATCATTGTCATGGCTTACAGCATATATTCAAAATTAAATCTAATATATTTTCATAAAGCGTAAGTGCAGGTATCTACAGTCCATCTGTCTCCTTTCTGTAATGCCTACATTTTTGAGTCTAGTTCAAGCCTGATTCTAAGATAAGAGTCTGTAGCGAATGTCTAGTGTAGTAAACTCTCAAAATGAGTCTGGTTACGCCCTCATTAATGTAATCTTGGAAAAACATCATCTACTGTATAGCCATGAGCTCCTGCTGGGTACAGCAAATGTAATGTTAAAGCTAAACTGGTGTTACAAAGCCACAGTGTACAAAGTAGACTAAATCTTCAAATTGCTGACTCTTGTTGTACTTGCATAACGACAGAAAAGGTATTAATTTTCATATTATGTAAGTACAGTATACATGAAATGCACAAAACTACAGTTAATTAAGCAATTCACCTCTTGATGGTACAAAATAGACACGGCACATTTTTAAAGACAGTGAAGACATTAGTTGGATTAATTGCCTTGCAGCTTTCCTACTTGACAGGCTTTCTTACTTCCCACTTCATAAAACACATATTTAGGCTTTCACTGCAAAATGTGAAATTTCTCTCATTAAGGCAAATTATTTTCTTAGCCACCATTTTATCCTGGATACAGGGTAGCAGAGGGCCTGAAGCCTTAGGGCACAAGGCGGGGTACTTCCTGGACAGGGTGCTAATCCATCGCAGCGTCCACACACATGAACACACGCTCATTTGCATACTACAGGCAATTTGGGAATGGCAATTAGCCTAATCTGCATGTCTTTGGACTGTGGGCGGAAACTGGAGTGCATGGAGGAAACCCACCAATCACAGGGAGAACATGCAAACTCTATGCAGATCCGAGGCAGGAATTGTACTTAGACCCTGGAGGTGAAAGGAGACATTGCTATCGTCTCGCTGTTGTCTAAAACAAAATGTTTAATATGAAAACCACTACTGTTTTTTAAAGTCAACTTTTTACAGTTTAAACAGTGAATGACTGCACCATGTTGCTTAATCAGTAAAGCAAAAGTACCGGCTGGGAAAAATAGTAAATAACTAAATGGCTTCATTGGACTTTTTAAAATATGGAAGCCAAAAAAAGAATGTTACTCCCATTGCAGCTTCTCCCACAGTCATTGACTGCCATAAAAAGGTGTTGTTGTCAACTTCATATGAGCTAATACCTAATATTAAAACTTGACTCTTGTATAATATTCTTATTGATAATTCATTCATTCATTCATTCATTCATTATTGTTTTGCAAAATTATACAAAATTCACACTGCTATAACCAAAAGAATGTTGATTTTTTTTGTGTGTGTGTGACTCAAATAAACATGCACGAAATATTCTCTGTCAGTTTGCAGTACTCGCTTCATTTAATAAAGCAATTCTTTTAAAAATGCAGATATAATTCATATATCATTTTGCTGTCAAACTGATCATAAATGTGAAAAAACTTTGTGCGGCATGGTTTTATGTAAAAAACAATGTCTCAAAAAAAAAAAAAGCTGGGTTTTCAAATACGGAGTCATATATTATAAATCTTTTATATTTATTAAAAAATTTAACAGACTGAATAGTTACACAGATAGATAGCCATTCAAAGGTGTTCATCAAAGTGTTTCTTGTATTGAAGTAGTAAAGTTTAAGCATTATTATTTTTATAGACCTAGATTAAAGTTTTGATTTGCTTGAAGGGCTCTCTCTCTCTCTCTCTCTCTCTCTCTCTCTCTCTCTCTTTTAAAAGATTTATTAGTATTTCTCATTTATTATCATTTTATGGTAAAATAAATTATGTTATTTAGTTTTTATTTAGATGTTCATTTTGTCACAATTTTGTTTAAAAAAATTCCTTAGAAGAAATAGAGATTAATAGAGTCAAAATCGAGAGAAAGTGCCATACTTGGCACAGAGAGGATTCAAACAGGATAAACACATTTCTGCAACACCACCTGGAAACTTGTTATTTTTTGTTTACTGGTAGGATTATTGAGTCACAGTTTTTTTTAAAGCATTTGCCAAGAAGCTGCACACACATTAAAGATAAAACGTAAAGGATATACAAGTTAAATAAGATTGAAATCTCTTCTCCAAAAACATTTTTAAGTGCTTAATGTATTCTGCAAAAAGTACTGTATATCCTGAACATAACCATATGTTGAAACAAAACTTTTTGTGGTAATGGAAACCTTCTCATCTTCTAATTCACTTAGACATGATAATAAATCAGAATTAAACTTTACATATTATGCTTGGGGCAAAACTGCTTAAGTAACTTGTATATGTGAATGAAATTGACATATCATAAAGAACACAATCAGAGCAGGATCTGAACAGATTCTGCTCTGATTGGGATCTTAATGACATGTCAAGTATTTAAAAGTGTATTTGGAGAAAAGATTTCAATATCCATTTACAGTACTTGCACATCATTTACATTTTAGCTTTAATACATGTGTGCAGCTCCCTGGCAGACACATGATGATTATCAAGTTCATTTGTCTGGGGGAAAAAAAAATCTTAGAGAAGACAAAACTCATTTGGTAATTAGATCTAATTGCTGTCCAGGAGATAATTATAGAAATAATAATGCTAAATCCAAATCTCTCTTTTTCCCTATGGGAAACATAATGATGCATAATAGCAAATAAATAAGGAAATCCAACTCTTAGTGGAACTGGTCATTATCAAATCCTAACCTGTTAAGCCTATACAGTGAAACCTGGGATTACGAGTAACGCGGTTTGCGAGTGTTCCGCAAGACGAGCAGAGATTTTTAAAATAAATTTTGACTTGGAAAACGAACGAGTCTTGGTTTACGAGTACCAAGTATCATGTATCACACATGCGCTTCTTGTTTTTCACGCTGAGCGTCACGTGATCACAACTGAGCCAATGGTTTTTCTCTCTCTTGTGCTGTGGAATTGTGGGTAATGTCTCCCCTGCTGGGTCTCTTACTGGTATAATAAACATCCGTGTACGTGTGTACTGTTTACTATAACACTGTGACCACGTGTGTCTGTATGCGTGTGTTTACAGCGCGTGTGTAGGGCAAAAGCAAGTCTCATTAGAGAGGTTAAAGATCCATTTTCTCTCTCTGCTCAAGGCTCAGCCTGCTCTTTGTGGCTGTGTGCGCGTGTCATTGGACACCGTACTTGAAAGGCTCATGGAGAGCATTACCCCTCCAACTTACATTTCTGGACTAATTAGAGTGACAAAGATTTTGGCCTTTCCTAAATGGAATATAAAGTATATAGAATTTTTATATTTGTCCAGTGTACTGTACAACTTATGGCTGGCAGTGTGTATTTAAGCCCATACAGCTGTTCAGCAAAGCAACATCTACAGGTACGTCTACTGTATATCAGCGATCAGCTGAGTCATTAAAGCATGCAATTAGCAAAAAAGATTCTCATCAAAACATACAGTAACACAGCTGTCATTAAATTTAATGCATCCCTGTTTTGCACTGTTGGAGTGTATAATTTAATCATAATGATATATTCCTTACTGCAGTAATCAAGCAGTCAGATTTATGCCATACATAAATACAAATATACAGCTTGTTGTATGTTCCAAAAAAGGAAAAAAAAAAAAAAAAAGGTTGTCTGTTTTGACATATAAGTAATAATACAATTATTATACATGGCCAATCTCTTGACTAATAGAATATAGCCCTATAAATACCAGCAGAAATGGAGGTTGCGATTTATGGTTTTATTGAAAAAACATCCTAAATGTTAAAACTCGAGACCTGCATTTTTCAGCAGTAAAGGCTGCAAAACATTGATTAGAGCAAACATACCGATTTCTTTTCCGGTTTCACCAAGCAGGACCCACTGGGTCAAAGCAGGAAAAGCCATCTACAGTAACAAGCTGAGTGCTGTCTAAAGATCTGAAGTGGCAAAAATATTTGGTGGGATTTTTAACTACAATCTCTCGAGCTATAAACGGAGGATGAGAGATAGTCATTAGTGAGCCGTGGCTATGAGGAGAGATAATTGGCTGCTGTCCACTCCTAGACAAAAATAAAGAAGCTTCTTAGTTAGCACAGTCTCATGTCTGTCAGCGAGCCAATTAAGTGTGGTGAACTGAGTGAAAGCCATCTTACAAGTATTGAAGGTCTCTTAAATGTCCTTTGCGAAGACTAGACAAAGTGCAAGGCCAGGTGAATGCATGCATTGTAGTCAGCATGGAAGTTGTCTGCCTCAATGTGTTCACATCTCAAGCTGATTTATACTGCAGTCTGTACAGTGTGTTTACACTTGGGAGAAGGTACCTGCCCAGAGCATAGCAACATTATTCAATTATTCCAAAGGAGCTTGTAAATTCTGCTAAGAAAGCAAAAAATGGCAAGAATTGTGGAGTAATATCATTAAGGATCTGGGAGCAAAGCCAAAAATTATTTAAACAATTTCAGAAAGCTTATCACAAAACAAAAGCAACTATTGTATCAGACAGTTAAACGTAAGCTTTTTTCTTTTTTTAGCTTTAGATAGCTAATGGCTGGAGAACGTTTTATTTTCGTTAAGTTAAACCTTTATTTGTCACATATACATTACTTTACAGTGAAATTCTTTCTTTGCATATTTCAGCATGTTAGGTCAAAGGGCAAAGTCTGCCATGATATGGCGCCCCTGGAGGATATAGGGTTAAGGGCCTTGCTTAAGGGCCCAGAAGTGGCAACCGGTTGAAGCTGGGGCTTGGACCATTGACTTGGAGACTTAACACATCAAGCCACCGCCGCCCCTTCGTATACTATATTAACAATAAAAAGATGATTTCATATTTACAATACTATTTGTGTCCAGCTTTAATAACACTTACGAATAACTATGAGAGTAAGCATAAAAGCCATATGAAACATGGGAAATGTGTCCTTCGCAAGAGCCTGCATACAGTAAATAGCACAGCATTTGTTCCATTTTCATGTATTTAATATATTTAACTCACTATAAATATCTTACCCTGAAATTTGTTTGCATTAATGTGTGAAACTATTTAACATCTATATGCTGGAAGCATCCTTTTCATGGGTCATCTACTATAAGTTATGAAACATGTTTCAGTGCTTAAACTCAATTGCTGTACCTAAACCGCTCTCCCCCCCCAAAAATTAAAATTTTATAGGAAAATGCAATCCTATCTTACAACTCAATTTCCTGAAAATTACTCATTTCCTTTATTTAAGTCACCATGTTGTATTTATGGTCACTTTGAAAGCATAAAAGTTGTCTGAATAGAAGACTGAAAGTAATCATTAAAATATCCTTAACAGCCATCATGTATGGATATTAGTTGTATCTGCTAATTCAGTGATAAAATCTCAACCATAAAAGCAAAATGTAACCATTGTCACCAACACAACTTGAGATTGTTGTCTGAGGTGGGTTAACATATTTTAAATGCATTAGGAAAACAAACGACTTGTCTTTCGAATAGCATTGTTACTGTGAGTGGCTAAACCATTTATTAGATCTTACTAGTACTGTACAAACCATTTAGACCTGAAACATTGGCTGACACTGTTAAGATACCCAGTATAACAATATGTTAATGTTGCACATTCAAAAGGTATGAAATTCTGTCTTTATTGATTGGACGTTGCTGGACACAGAGTGCTTGCCACCTGATAGTCCAGAAGGAACTGATGGTTGTCGCAGTTGGTCTAAGTTGTCCTTCTATTTAGTCTGGACGTTTGGGCATTTGGGGTGAAAAATGAGATCTGATTCCATTGTGGAAAAAACAAAACCAGGAGCTAGACACAAGGGTGCGATCAGATTGTTTGTTACATGTAGATATTATATTTTTATAAGCCTATAGGCAAGCTGATAGGGATTTAAAGTAGACCTTAGTCCACATACACAGGCTATGGTTGTGTCTATTCTTACCTTTTAAGCTGAAGTGTCTAACACAATTGCTGAACAAGAAAACGCTGTTTTCACTTTCCCAAAGTGTATGACGTCATTACCTCAGTCCAAAGAACCAACTGTTTATAACATTTTCAATGGGTTCCTCTTCTTTCTTTAATTGAGATTTTAAATCTTTTTGAAGGGCAGTTACACAGAACAGTAATAAAAGGTACTCTATACTCATGGCATAGCAAAAAAAACAAAAAAAACTGACCACATACTATATTTGGAATACAGTATTACAGCTCATAAATAATACTTTGCAAGATATGTTTGTGCCTGTGCCTCAGCTTACTTGCTAAGAAAAATAGTTCTGTAAAATAAAAACTGCCTAATTCATGTTATTTCTGGGCTTCAATGACTTATTTCTGTCCTGAGCCTCATTAAGCCCTGGGTGTACAGATCTTCTAATTATTCGAGGGTAGAAATAACCCTTTCTTTGCATAAGATTTTCTTTTAATATTTTTTTTCCTTTTTAATTTAAAGTGTGTTACTTGTAATTTTCCTCTTTAACTTGAGTACGTATTTGACTTCCACTAATTGTGTAGGTGGATAGTGGACCACTAGAGACTGAAGTACAAAAGCACAATATGTGACTACTCATCGAAGCTCCCTAGACATTTCAAAAACATTCCTTTATTATAAATAAATTATTTGTATAAAAATCAGGCATGCTTCAACCATGGCATATACACACTAAACAAACCAGCGCTAATTGGCCAGAGTAGCCATTACAAGAGACAAAGGCATTTTCCAATGCAGATCTCACACTGTGGGACAAGAATGAAAAAATCTGCACAACCACAAAATACTTACAATTAGAATAACAACTAACATGGTTGACTCCAATATTTCTTTTGTTATTTTTTATCTTTTATTTATATATATTTATATATTTATTTCCTCTGCTTCAGTGAAGTCCCATTTCCATGTGTTGTTACGCCAGCAATGAGTGACTGTCCCAGTCACTCTGTTGTATGGCCAATGTTTAACTCTTAGAAAAAACAGGCAAGATTTGTCTCAGTACAACAAACACTCTCTTTATCATGAACAACATTAAAGTCTCATGCTTTAGTTCCAGTCACTTTCAATAATCCTTCCAAAAATCCTCTACTCAGGATGTATCTTCACATGGCATGATTGGTATAGCTGACATACGTTGTTTTGGTGGGTAATGCTGCAAAAGAGAAGAGGAGAATAGGGTTTTTGTCCTGTGTATGATAGGCTTTATGATGATGCTGTGAGTGAAAGAAATATAGCTTCTATTTTTAACACAGACTTGTGGCACCACTTTCTGAAAGTGTGACTTTGAACCTCCAATATCACACTTCTCTATACCAGATTAGATTAACTCAAGGCTCAGTATGCTTGCTGCTCATTTGAGCTGTATGAAGACAAAGGAATTCATATTCTTTTGTTCCTGACACTGTTCCTTGGAGAAATACTTCCAGTTGATAAGATTAAATCTCGGTCAAGTGGAAGTAATTAAGAAATGATATAAAGGAATGGGCCATAAATATAAGCTCACTGTAAGCCTTTTGATTCCTACATCACATAGTGTATACGGTTATGCTAACATACACTGACATATGATTGATAGGCCTTAACCTGTTAGCATAATGCGAAATAGTCTGCTCAAAAATATTAATATACTTAAACATTAGACATGAAGGCTTAATATTGACACTCAAAGGACAGACTAGCACTGCATCACAATATGCTTGTGTTGATGAGTCTGACTCTGCTGGCTTTGATCGGGGAGGATCTGTGCTAGATCTGGGCTGTGAGTTTAAAATGATGGATAAAACCCAGCAAAATATAATCATAAATATTTTCCTTCCAAATGCTAAATTGCACACCCCATTACATACATACCATTTATGTTTTGATTTCAATCAGTTATGATTTGGCTCACTACCAGAGTCTCTTCTGGCCCTGGAGGAGGAGCCTTAATATTTGCATTTACTACAATCAGACACAATGTAACTTTCAGTGATAAGTTTTCTAAAGTCTATATAGATATTAGAGCCCTATAAAGGAATATCTTCCTCTATTGATTAGAAGATCCCCTGTCCTGGTTTCTAGAACAAATCGAGTTGACATTCAAGAGTACATCTAATGAATAAAGAATGAATTCCTCTTCAAATGTATTTGCTCTCTATAGAGCCAAGGTTTATACTATCAATATTATACCAGAAGCTGAGTAAATTAGGCAGTTATCAGTTCAAATTTAAATAAAATTTGTTTTAATAAATAGGTTGAACTGCAATCAAAAAGTAGATTTTGTCCCATAATGGAAAAAAAAGGGTTATGCAATGTAAGCTGAACTACAGTAATTAAACACTGAAACATACACAAAATCTGTCAGAAGAAAATGAAAAATGTGATCTATACTCACTGCTGTTGTCCATACTCTCACAGAGTTCAGTTTTCACCTCTCCGTTTGGTCTTTCACTGGCCAGCTGACTGAGCTTACTGGACATGGTGGCAGCTGTGACAATAGCCTTAAAACTGCGCTTGCGCTTGGGCACATTTTGCTCAGGGTGAAAGATAATTATATAGACTTTGGGCATGTAGAGCATTCCCAGTGACACAGATGCACTCAGGCTCAGAGACATGGTCAGAGTAGTCGTCTGGATGTACATCTACGATACAGAGAAGAAGAACTTTAGCATATCAGGGTCTTAAAATCCATTACTTAACCCAAGTCTAGACCAGACCGAGGTCTACTGGACTAAAACATTCTGATACCTGGATATCTGTTTAAGTTTATATAGTATTCATTTCCATTATTTTATTCAAGTGCACAAACCAAGAATAACCCAGCGGTCGAGATCTTATTATACTGTAATAATGAGCTGAATTCACCTAAATAGATTTTTTTTGTTTGTATTGTGGTATTGTATTGAATGGTTCATTCAATCCTGACACCATGCAGAGGTTTACAATTCTAATATACTGTACATAAATTACAGATGCTTATTAATATTGTTGTGTCATGGTTTTGGAAGAAAAATATACATTTTAAAGTTTTTAAAAATCCCCTTTATTGTTGTACTAGCATTGCTGCACTGCATTTTGGTCTTCTTAAAAAAATATTATACACTGTTTTATTATAAGTTGCAGATACATATTTAAACAGGGAGAAGGTACAGAATCCCACAGTTCTCTTACATTTCCTTTCATTTTGGGTCTGTGGTCTTATTCAGAAGCTAGAGCAGTGGTTTATGCTAAAATGGCTGCCTGATTATTTTTGCCATGTCCACAAAAAAATAAAGAAAATGAAACATATGCAAAGTAAATTGGCCTTATTAATAGTATTAAATCAGTACACTAGCTAAACTAACTGATAGACATCAGCACAGTAGATCATGTAACGCTCCACAGTTCAGGCCAGATACACATCATACTATTTTAAGTAGTACCGTTATGCATGTGTATATACAGTGAGGTCAATAAGTATTTGATCACCCTGTGATACTTAGAACTCATGGAGGAGTCTACAATATTCAGCATAGGTGCATTTCCACTGTGAGAGACAGAATCTAAAAAGAAAAATCTGGAAATTACGTGAATTACTGTGTCATATAAGTATTTGATCACTTGCTTATCAGCCAGATTTCTGACCCTCAAAGACCTGTTATTTT
>JAOVVB010000010.1:12784146-12796731 GCA_028570985.1 Heterobranchus longifilis | reverse complement strand
CGGAAAATTCGGAAAAAGGTGTAGAAATGTTTTTAAAAAAAAGTAGCTCATAAAAAATTTACTCAGAGTAAAAGTTACTAAGTTACTTTTTTTTAACAGCGGGGGTGGGATGGGGGATTCTAGTGTAGTTAAAAAAAGACAAGAGGATATAAATCTCAAATTAGTTGTTTTTAATTGAAGGAACACCTTTGCATAATAAAACAGTTGCTGTTCTTGTGCTTGAAATCAAAATGGTCGCTTAAATACGGCTAGGGGTTTGCTTCATAAGAATTTGATGGCATTTCGATGTCAGCTGGGTCTGCATCACTGGCATCTGTTTCGTCCGTCTCCATCGTTCTTGTGAGTTTAGGGCATTTGTTCTCCACGCCCATCAATCAATCAGTGCTGTGGTTTCCGGCGTGCAATTTTTTTCCTTCCTCGTTACGTTATTTTTTAATTTTTTTTTTTTTTTTTTTTTTTTTACTCCGTAATGAATATTATTTCAAATGTAGCGAAGTACAATACTTCAAATGAAATATACTTAAGTAAAAGTAAAATTACAGATTACTACTTTAAAAAGTAGAAGAACACAAAAAACTACTCAATTACAGTAACACAAGTAAATGTAATTTGTTACCTCACACATCTGCATACATGACAACCTATCTAACTTTAATTATGGTAAATTACACCTTGCCCTAAATAATAGAATCAAGAGATTTAAGTGGGCATATATGGAAGAGCTGCCTGTGCGCTTTGTATTGTTCAAGAGAATAAAGTTAATAATACTGTTATGTATTCTAATAATGTTATTCATCTGCTATGCTCACTGTTGACCTTTACACAAGACAGATTGGTCAGAGGGTGTTTAATTTTGTGTAACAGCATGGTGCTGAAAGTTTTTTTTTGTTTGTTTAACTAATGCACCCATTAGAATGATTTCTATAGTAACAATTTACTATCAGATATAGAAACGATGCTTCATATATTCTATGATGACAATTATTTGAACTCATTTTTTTATTTAATAAACAAAGCAACATTCAGAAAAGAGATATTTATTTAACATTTAGGAAAGTAGTATCAGGTGTCAGCACTGTGTACAGGCTAGCAACCTTTATATTAAATGACTTGGGATGGAGGGACTGTTTATAGCTGCTATAGCATAAGTGATAAATGAACTAACATGTTTCGTGGACATTTGAACACAGAATATGATTAAAGAAGAATATTAGATATATTATATTATATTATTGCTGTCACATACAGTAAGAGGAACAGAAGATTTTAGCACATGCTGTCAAAGGAAAATTATCAACTTTCCTTAATAATACGTGGCAATTTCTTTTATTCCTTATTTATTCCAAGTTGAGTTTCTTACTCTGGCTTTAGTTTACCCATAGTCCTCAAGCTTGAAAAAAAAAAAAAAAGACTTTGCTCATCAGTACATTCTTTGAAAAATCAAACAAATAAGGAGTGTGAATAGGAACATGGTTTAAAGCTGATAAATTGAAGATGTTAATAGGAATGCCACTGTTAACAACATTAACAAAGCATTTTCTCCTCTTCAAAAAGAAATATATAAATGCCAATACTTTGTCTTCTTTTACTGCATCAAGCTCTACCAATAGGATGTGAAAGATACAAGATTTCTTTCCATCATATTAGTGATGAGTGGCATAACGCATGACCGACAGATTAATCAGTGAAACTCGGGTCTCAATTTGCCTTCACTTAGAGGGCTAAATGTAATTTACCCTCACTGATACTACTGAGCATATGCTTTGGCTTTCATAGCTTCTTTCTTGGCAGAGCAGATGGACCTTGCTGTGTTGCAATTTGATTAGAAAATTAGATAAATGACAAATTAATTAAAGAGGCCATCCTTTGTGATCAGATTGATAAAGAACAAATAGATCTGCTTCAAACAAAGGCGCTGAATACATTTCCATTAATGCAGCTGAATACATCTCTATTAATACAGTTGTTTATCACAAATGTTGAAAAGCTTGTCAGGCGGCATAACAGCAGCACTTTGTTAGCTGATAACAGGCAATTGCTGTTGAGTTTCCTGATTTATTTTCAGATGGGAATGGATACTTTGTATAAAAATAGTGTCTTGCTAAAAAGCAAGGGTTTATTAATGAATGATTATTTAAATCGTACTGCAATAACACAAATATTGTAGAACTAAGTAAACTAAAAGACGAAAATCTGTTACTATTATGCATTTCCAAATCCTATGCAGAAATGAATATAAACTCAAATTCAGTGCATCATTTTAACAGACTGTCAGATTTTCACATTTCCTATAGCCATTACATTAGTCATTCAATAAATCATTTGCTAAAAGCTTTGAAACTGTCATATGAATCATAGTGCAGAAGAGTGTCAAGTATCCAAGTCCATGCATCTGCATTCTCTAGATCTTTGGAGTACAGTCATTCTGTAATGACACAAAGCCTCTGCTATTACCATGCGGCACAATAAGCAAATGCTATGAACCACATAAAATGTACCAAAAAATTCTATGATTGATCTTAAGAACACTTTAAGGAGCACATAGTAACAGGAAGAAAAAAAACATTATTGTTGCACAGCACATTCTGCTGTAACAAAGAGTCAATGTGATACAATCTCGAGGCATTTACAACTCCAAATAGTGCACCGGAATTGTAGTCAGGGCAAGTATAGCCATCAAAATTTACAGCCAACTAAGGCAAGCTAAGAAGATAGAGTGTTCAATAAACAAAGCAGAGATGAGTACCATGAAATCTATCAAAATAATAAGGCTAAGAAATGCACAAAGGGAAACACGATGGCAATGACAAGACTTTGTATAGTGATGTGATGAGTGGTAGCATTTGTGTGGTGTCTTGGAAAATATTTTGACAGTTTTTACTATTTATATACAGAACTGTGAAAATTCTTAAGCCATCTTTCATTTCTTCAAATTTATTTAAGGAAAAATTAAAGAGATGGGGCAGCGGCTTAGTGGGGCGGTGGCTTAGTGGTTAGCACTGTGGCCTGGCACCGCCAGGGTTGAGGGTTCGATTCCTGCCTCGAGGTCTGTGTGTATGAAGTTTGCATGTTCTCCCCGTGCTTGGTGGGTTTCCTCTGGGTACACCTGTTTCCTCCCATAGTTCAAAGTCATACATGTTAAGTTAACTGGCGCTCCCAAAATCCCTATTGTAGTGTAGTGTGTGTGTGTGTGTGTGTGTGTGGGTGTTTGCACCCTGGGATGAAATGGCACTCTGTCCAGTGTGTACCCCGCATTGCTACCCAAATCCCCTGAGATAGGCTCCAGGCCCCTCATGACCCTGTACAGAATAAATGGTATAGAAAATGAATGAATGAATAAAGAGATGGGTACAGATGTTTAATGCAGCATGCTTCAAACTTTCCAAAGACACAATTAAAAAACTGGTTGTTTATGTAACATGTGCAACCTCAACAGCAACCTCATATCCCCTTTCGTATATTCCAACCAGCATCCAAGAATTTAACATCACCAGTGTATGAATCACTGGCATGATCATTTGTTTCTCACTGGTTAATGCCTCAAGTTAGATGTATTTGCAGATGTTTAATGCATTAATGATTCCCAGGTCACTGTGTGGAAAACCAAAAGCATTCATCTGAAACTGCTCAGGTACAGGACCTGGAATGAAAAAAGAGAGGGAAAAGCGGAGAGGCTTAAATCCTGTGCAGTTAAATATACAGTGGTGTCCAAAGACGTATGCAGTACTCTAGTGTTACTTGCTCAATCCATGCTCAATCCTTCTTCACCATTGTCCAATAGTGTTCTACTGGGTTTAGGCTTGGAGATGACGCAGGCCATGGCTCCAGAAGATGAATAGCTTTGTCACATAGCCAGTTTTCATTAGTATTTTTAGTTTATTAGCACAAATCTTAAGCCAGGTGGGATAGAACTAACTAGTGTAATCACCTGTTCTGTGCACGAGGAGAACTAATACATATGTCGTCTTAATATATTTGGCCACCACACACACACACACACACACACACGATACACACACACACACATACAGCACATATAAATGACAAACTTTACTTAACTGACCCAAAAGACAGCCAGTGAGGAAGGTTGCTACAGGAAGGGCATGCAAGGTAAAAACCTATACCAAATCAAACATGTACAGTAAATCAGATAATCCACTGAGGTGACCCTTAATGAATACAACTGAGCAGGCTTTACGGAACTTAAATTGACTTCATATTTGCTCTTATCTTGCATTAAAAACTCAAAAACAAATGCAATAGGGGGATAAAACCAAATTACTGGAAAACTGTTAAGAAGGTTAGGTTACGGTGGGAAATGAGTTTTCACTTGATTATCTACATAAGAGCTCTTCAGTCTTATCTGCAAAGGACAGTGAGGCTGCAGGCGTACATTCCAGCCATACAGGAGTCACACCTCCTTACACTTGTTTAATCAGTTCATCTTGGTCTCCAATCAACTATCAAGTGCGTCTTCTATTTGAAAGCCTGCAGCCACACTGGTCCCTCACGAATAAGAGTGAGGACCCCTGATCTCCATCATCCACATCAGTCTCTGGCTCATCACCTAAGATAAAAGTCACTCACTGCATTTAAGCCTCATCATCGTCCCCTCACTCAACTGATCTCTGTTCACACTGATTAATGCACTCAGTTCTGTTGATGTCTTTATTCATGTTTGATCAGGTTATATAATCATTTGTCCACTGTTGTCTGCACAAAGTGTGATTACTGTAGGATGAACAGGAGCACTGCAGACATTTACAGAAAAGGCATCTAATTGCAAATTCAACTGATTTCAGTTATGTCCATGTAACTATGTGAAAATTTATGTGACGACCATAAAAATATCAAGGTTTTAAATATCCTTATGCAGACTGACTGCACCAACTGCAGTTTGTTAAACTGGCTGCTTGCTCAGTATGATCTTTTTCAGGGAGACATCAAGGCACGTTTAGAAATTAACCTTAGTAAGGAATAATTCACAACAGACCATGTGGTTATATAAAAATAGTCCATTCCAGGGTGCTGTGGAATATTTTTAGCACAGTCTGAAGTAGGCAATTTCACTCATACCATTTTGATTAGTCAACAGCATTTCACACTTTTTAACAGTTTACAGTTACACTTATGTCCACCAGAATGTCAGTGAGAAGAAAGCAGTTATTAACAGTCGTTTCCTCACTAGTCTCTATTTTTACGCTCTTGAAGTCAATAGAACTTACAGTACAGCCTATAGAGTTAATATACAGTAACGTTCTATATTACAGAGAAACCAGAAATCCCAACGTCCTCTGCTCTAAATAGTCTCCCATGCTGAGAAAGTGCTGCCAGTTTCAAAGTACAGACATCTGAGAATTCTGCCATCAATCCTAAATATACATCTATTAACAGAAAGCTTCACCGCATCAATTATCATAAAGAATCATATCTTTATGCCATATATTTAGTTTTCTATAAGTAAGGATGTTTAAGAATATTACTGCCAGAAAAACTGGTACTAACACACTATTACCCAAATGAGGATGGATTTTCGGTTGAATCTGGTTCCTCTTAAGGTTTCATTCTATTGTTAAAGAGTATTTTCCTGCGCACGGTCGCCCCGGCTTGCTCATCTAGGACGAACTGCTAATTATACTTTTTTATTTTTTTACCTTACATTTTTGTAATATATTTCCATATTTTTTATCATTTTGTCAAGTTGCTTTGTGACAGTGACCATCTTAAAAGTGGTCATTTTTTTTAAATGGTGGTCAAATTTTTGATTGTTCCTAAATCCCTAAATTAATATAATATGCTTTCAAAATACACTGCCGGTCAAAAAAAAAAAGAAAAAAAAGGCACACACTCTAATATTTCATTGAACCATCTTTTGCTTTGATTATAGCACACATACTGTATGCAGTGGCATTATTTCAATAAGCTTATGCAATATCAAACCATTCATTTTCATCCAGAGTCGCATTAATTTCTCTCCAAGTTGTTGTACTGATGATGGGAGAGTCAGACAGCTCTTACTTTCATTAATTAACACTGCTGTTGTTCTACTGCTTTTATATTATTTCACCAAACATGTAAGTCACAAGTCATCTCTAATCATTAAATTTTTTATTTTCCAACCACATGGAATCCTCGATGATGATGGTCCACCAATATCCTTCCAGGTTTTATTTATGCTTTATCTCAACCCAATTCTAGTGGTTTTAGCAGTCTCCCTAATTGTTTTCTTTGCTTGATGCAGTGCAATATTTTAACCTTTTTGAAACAAATTAACATCTTTGCCACCAGTGTTGGGTGTAACGCGTTACAAAGTAACGCGGTAGAGTACTTGGATCACTTTTTGATGTAATGAGTAATCTAACACGTTAGGTCCGCCATTTAAGTACTCAGTTATTTCGTTATATTTCGTTATATATTTATCCGTTATTCAGACAATTTATGTAATCCAGACAGCAGTCATTGCGTTAGTGTGTTTGATCTCCCCGCAAGTCGTCCTACAAGCCCCACCCCCGATGACATGCCCCACCTGTTATTCCTGCTGTTATACCCCTATCTCATCTATGCGGTTTGACTATGCGAGTACCGACACGCAGAAAGATGGAAATCTAATCACAGCGCCAAAACTCGCGGTGAATCATAATGAACCGTACTTACGGCCACCGCGGTGAGATAGGGGTATTAGTAGTTAACAGATTATGGGCCAAACTTCGCTGAGTGGTGATGATAGAATAATTATAAAGGTCTTGACTAAAACAACATGCATGAGGAATCACAAAGGAGTTATTTTCTGCAATGGAAAAGTACTCCTACTAGTTACTTTGATCAGAAATTAACGCTGTAATGTAACTGTTTACTTTTTAAAGACAGTAATTCAGTAATGTAATTAGTTACTTTAAAAAGTAACGTCACCAACACTGTTTGCCACAAACACAGGATATGTATTTTGACACGGTTGTTAAAGAAATGAGAAAATACTCACTGCTTAATTTATGGTCAAAAACATGCTGCTACCTAAAATATTAATCACTGCAAGAACTATCCAATGAAAAGCTCCTACCTATATGCTTAGTTAAATTCAGGTGGTGACTTTTTTTTTTGGTGGGGGGCGGGCAAGTCTATCAAGATTTTTGCATTATTTGCATAATGTCTATAAATGAGAAAGAGGGACTTGAACAGGCAAGGTGCAACATTTCACCTGTTCTTTATAAAATAAACAGGTGTGTAGGTGTGTGCAAAAGGGCACCATGTATTAGATTGCTGAGGAACTGCTGTGTTGACAGAAACAATGTTAATCAATGGAAACTGGTTGACATATTGTGTTTACTGCCTGCTTGGCTCCGTTTTTATGGATCCTAACAATGTCCGTAAACCCTGAGAATCTTTTCATGGACTCCTGAGTACGTCACTGACTCATTTGGGCAGACATAGTTTGTTAGCTTGATCTCTTGCCAATGCTGATCATGATGCTTCTAACTCAGTCAGCCTTAACTGACTTGGGAATGCAGAAACTGACAATTCCTTTGAGCTCTCTTAATAACTTCCTCATTGCCTGCATTAAGAAATTAAATATTTATGTTAGCCATAAACAAACAAGTGCTCAATTATAAGAAGAAATGTCTTGTAATGCTGTCGGTTTAGAAGAGTAACTCTAGCTTCTTTAGGACAGGATGCACGTGCAGGGTGCTGTATTTCATTCCTCCATTTACACTTTCTCTACATTTACAGGAAATATAAATTAGGCCACGAATTTGAATCTGTGGGAAATGATTATTGTTTTCTAGTGGTATAAGAAGTCATGTAAAGGCAAAGCACCATGACAGTGAACTACTTCTGAGGTAAAATGCACGACACAGAGCCACTTTGTTTGTCATCACTTGAAGGCAGGAATACTTTTTTATCAAGACTTCATTATAAGGAGGTAGTGATAAAATGATATATTTCTGTAATGGAGATGTATCAGTCAGGAATATCAAGTATCTTCATTCCAGTTGAAAATGCAGGGTATAAATGTAATGATTATACATGAGTAATGTTTCACGGGTTGGTAAACAGTGAAAATGGTAAACATTTCTTTTTCTATATTGAATCATTCCTGCAGGACAGGAGAGTTAGAAGAACAGGTGTTTCAGTCATTGTTTCACTTGACAGCATACATCCATTTCTGCATTGCTCTGTGTTTTGCGATAATACTAGGAGTGAGGTAGGGAAGGCAGAGAGTGAGCCATCAAATTCAGCTAAAACTGAAAGAAGGCACTGAACAAAAGATCATGCAATATTTATAGCAATTTTGATATTTCCCCAAAAAGCATGGCTAACGGTGTGCTTGACGAAATGCCTTAGAGTGCCCTCCACTTAGCAGTCATCTTTGGCTCGCTAACAGTCCTTCCCTTGACACCCATTTTGCTCACAAATAAAGGGCACAGAGCCATTAGAGGAAAGGCTAGTGGCCAGGAACAGAGTGAAAAACACCACAGACAACAGGCAAGGTTTTTGTTTAGATGTCTATTGATATGGAAATGTTGTGAATCAGACTCACGCTAGCAAGAGGGAAAAAAAAAGTTAAAATAAATGGGTCACATTTGAAAACAGTCAATGCGAATTTTCATATGAACGTGAATTTTTTTTTCTGAAAATGTGTGCAAATATGTCAGCCCATTAGGCTCAATGTAAAAACACTGAGTTAATAGCTTTTGAATAAAAGGCTACTATGCAGTGGAATAATAATGCTCAACGGTGCATAAATCTCCAATCAAATATTTATAAACCCTGTCCAAATGTGCCTCTAGTGTATTGTCTTTTAGACATTGAATATGAATAGGAATACCCATTTGTCTACTTTTTATGAAGCAAGGCCATGGTCCTTTGGCATTTTCCAAGCCTAGGTGCGTTTTCTGTTCAATTACTGTGACGCATAAACTTTAAGAGATCCACTCGGTTGACTTAATGCAATTCTGCATTACTGACCTCACCAAACATTAGTCCTACACTGGACGTACGTATAATTGACAAGACAGATGCAAATATCTGGCAAAAATCATTGCTGTATGTACAACATGGTATGTTACATGACTATATTAATGTTTGCTTAATTGTTTCTAGTCATATTCTCATACTGTGAAAAATATCTGTCTAATTTTATGCCAGATTTAATAGTAAGACTTGGTGAAAGCAAGAAGGGTTGTTTTTCCACTATTTGGAGCTGCTAGAAATATAATACGCATATTAGAGATGGAAATCACCACGGACGACCCGATACAATATTATCATGATACCTACAGTAGGTGCCAATTCAGTTTGTATTCTTAAAGATTCTTTAAGTATCACAATTTTATTAAAATCCTGATGCAATATTATGTTTCTTTCAGATTTTGTTACGATTCTAAACCAACTTAGGAAATAATTTGGTCCTACCACACAGGATGCTGAGCTGCCTGCCAATGTGTGAATGATTTAGAGTCTGCAGGATTATAGATTACCTACAACATTTTACCACCTTCACCACCAAATTCAAGAATATGTAAATTTAAAGTGAATTTTTAAAAATCGGTTTTAGAGTCAGGACGTACTGCCATACAAAAGAATCATGATGCATAACTGAATTGATTTCTCCCCACGTCTAATGCATATGAATCCAAACCACTCATGTCTGTCAGTAAATATCTACTGAACAGCAAAGGAATCTACTGTAAGTGAACTTCCACTTTCTATGAAATCTCATTTCTGCTGTGTAGCTGCAAAGTGTGTAATACTTGTATGTACAGTACACAAAAGCGGACAATGGAAATGTTCTTCTCACAAAAAAAATTCTATAATTATAATTGTTTTACATAATGCTTGGGAATGCAATCGACAAATTTTAGATCAAATGTTTGGATAAAGAGTTATTATGCCTCAGCCTGGTTTTAACTGTATGCAAAAACTGGACTCTGATATGTGACCTAAACCTACTAAATGGACAAATTACAGGGTATGAGAGAACTGACTGTAGAGAAAATGTACGGTACATTTACAAGTACATCTATTATAGGCTTGGAATAATGTGCATTAAACTGACTAATATAAAATGTTCACAAGATGACTTTTCCTTTAAAACACATTGTGTTAAACAACAGGTGAAATGTGTAATACCATACTTCAGGTCCACAAGTCCACATAGTATTATAATGCCTATATTTTGCCCATAGCAAGGGTATTGTGCCAAATTGCCTGCTCAATCTAGAGATCAAATTCTTTGTCACTGACCTTCAGTGGGAGATCTTAGAGGGAAAATGTAATCTAGATAGACCTTTAATATTTATATATCAAATGGCACGGGCATGACCTATCCAGTTTTTACAACATTGATCTTTTCATCAAATTTTGCATTTGGATTTTTGCCTTTACGTTCTTGCACTAAATAAGGTCTAATTAATTTATTTAATCTACAAATACTGCAGCTGACACTGCAAAAAAGAGGTTTTGCAGGGTTTCTGCTATACAGTTTCTCTGCAGTCATTCAGCAGGACCTGCTTGCTGCAAGCCCCAGGCAGCCCATATAATTACTGTGTTATGTACAGAGTTATACCTGCTCCTGCATGCAAACCATGCATATCAGTGCTCCATACTACTCAAAGCATCTTATATAATGTGCATACCAGTATCACGGTCCATTGTCCTTTACTGCTATGAGTTTTTTTTGCACTCAAAATAATAATATTAATAATGTTTAAAAAAAAATAATAATCCTGTCAAGCAGACTTTGACATAGGTGAGAGTAAAATGTAATTAACTGAAACTTGAAGTAGAGATTCAAAACCTGTTATGACTACAACCTGTTATTACTACTGAATGGCAGGCACATGTTTGTGACATCCAGGTATATTCCAGTTAGTTTGTGAAACTTTTCTCTCATTATTAGGCTGACACGTCTTATGAAATTTGCCCTATTTGCAGGCATCTGGCATACATAATATGTAAAGTAAAGTGCTGAGTGCAGTATAATGAATGCAACACGAAAGCAAAAATCACACTTCCTGCTCCCTGTCAGCTCTGCGCTTCAGCTCTGAAAACACATATGAGCATCTGACATTCCAATAACATCAATTTTCATATATTTGGGGTACTTGGAATGATAACTGGCACAGATGCACACAAATTTATATTCAGCACACCTACACATACACAGTGCTGTAAATCCAAGCATAAGCAAGTCACGAGCACTGAACAGATGTTCAGAGGCTTTCTTTCTCTAATCTCTCTCTCTCTCTCTCCCTCTCATTCGGGCTCTCTCAGGTGGTGATGAACCAGAGGTCCTGCTGAATCAGCTCTGTGTCCTGCTGTATGATTACTCCACAGACCCAGACAGGCTCTGATAAAAACGAATTTACCCTGCTCTCCTAAAACTCAATCTCAACCTGATAATACAATCAGTTCGATCTGCTGCTGGCTTCATTTTGCAGAGGCTTACATAAGTGTTTGAAAGATTTTTATTAATAGTGAAATTAAAGAATATGCCTATGTCATTTCAGTTCGGTTCACTTCGCCTTATTGACACACATAAATCTAGTTGTTTAATATGTCTGGAGGATTTGCTAAAAGTAGCAACATCCTGAAAAAGAAATACCAGAATCAGCTAGGATTATTTTCCTTTGTAGACTCGAGAACACCGTAGTCAGCACACTGTAGCACTGTGCAGACAATCGCTCAATGTATCAAGGTCTTCACTGTGTGTGCGCGTGTATGTAAGTGTTCTCTGTTTAGGTTTTGCCAAACTGAATTTCTTATTGTCCATTTTTGTTACATGACAAGAGAAAATTTTTTCCCCACTTTAACGATCTTTTCCTGTTCACATCCTTTATAGGAGAGATAATAATCAGAGTATCTGTCTGTGAGCTGTTGACAGAGGTGTCCATCTGCAATGAAGTGTTCTGAGCAGCTACATATATTTGGGTACAAGAAATAGTGATAGAGAAATAATAATAAAACAACAAATTTAGGAGTGCAACTTCTAAAAAGTGCATTTTGAAGAACTATATACATTAAGTATTAAAAAAAAAGAACAGTAGCCAGTAACACAGATAGACAGCGAGAAAGAGAGTGACAAAGAAAGACAGGAACAGAAAGAGGGACAGAAAAAGATGGAGAGAGAAAGAGAGACAGAGAAACAGGGACCGCTGGGGACTAGTGTGCTGCATCCACAGCTATGTAATTATTCTTGTTATGTCAAATAACCATGCCAGAACAATAACCACGCAATCACAAAAGAGCCCCGGACGTTCACTGCTCTCTGCAGCGCTACTGATGCAAAGAAGAACAAGGGAGAGGGAGAAAGCAAGCAATTCATGTTTACAAAGAGATAGAGAGAGAGAGAGAGAGAGAGAGAGAGAGAGAGAAAGCTCACTTCTCTGCCTGGTGTGTACACTGAGCTGCAGTATTTCCCCATTTAAACAAAAAGGTATTAAAAGTTTTCTTTCATTTCTTGATTTTTTCCACACCAAACATACTGTACATGGACAGCTCTTATATACTAAGCAAAAAAAGAAACGTCCTCTGACTTTCAACTGTTTTTACTTTCAGTAAACTTAATGTGTAAATATTTGTATGAAC
>JAOVVB010000010.1:12749007-12765439 GCA_028570985.1 Heterobranchus longifilis | reverse complement strand
CAGTATTGTTGTAGAATGTAGAAAATAAATCACTAAACAAAAACAAAGAAATTTGCAAGTGACCCCAAACTTTTGAAAGGTAGTGTATATATAATCTTGAATAACCTTGCATGAAATTAATTAAGTTCCTTTACTGTATCCACACAATTCACACCTCTCTAGTACAGTATTTCCATACATATTCAAATGACAACAAAACAGCTTTAAAAAACATTGCCTATTGCCTGGCAAAGAAATGTTTGAAATTATAAAACTATTTCTAATAAACCAGTGCAAGGATTAGAACCTTCTCCTAAATAAATTATTACTCTTTGGAAGTACACATACTGTACATCCCAGTGTGATTTAAACAGTATTTAACATTCTAACATAGGATAACTTTCTAAACCAGGATAATGTGATTTAGATTTTCTTTGCTCCCAGTTTTCTCTGGTTACAGTGCATCTACAGGAGGAAAAAAAACTTACATTTTCCTCACCACCAAAAAAATTAAAGTTACTGCAATAAACTCCAGCAGAGACATTGAACCTTTCCAGCATGCTGCCTAAGACTCATCACTTGGCTGAGTGTGCTTACACACTTTTACAACAAGCAGTTAGCTACAGTAAAAAAAAAAAAAGAAAAAAAAACTGCTGTAAAAAAAATAGAAGAACATGTTTCATTCATTTTCAGTAACTGAGTTATCCTGGTCAGGGTCATGGTGAATCTAGAGCCAATCCTGGCAATCCCTGGGTGTGAGGCAGAAATACATCTTAAATAGCGGGCCGATCCATCACAGAACAGCATGCTCACACACACACACACACACACACACACACATTCACAAATAGGGACAATCTCTCAGCATACTTTTGAACAGTGAGGAAGGCTGGAGAATCTAGAAAAAAAAAACCTCAGGACAAAGGAAAGGTATTAATGTCCAAATGTAATAATTTGGTTAAATACAGTACTGTGCAAACTTTTGAGTCCCTTCCAAAGAGCAAGATTTAATTGTATCTTTAATGTAATTTTAAAGAATAGTTCTCCAGGCTTCCTGTTGGGCTTTTTGGATCCCATTTTCAGTATAGTCCCTGTATCTGACTAGTTTTAGAGGAATGTTTTTTGTTTGTTAAGCCACACAGTGACCTATGAATCATTCTGCATTTAAAAAAAACATTTAACTTAGCAGTGAGAAACAGGTGCAGATGATGACAGATGATCAGGATCGTGAAAGACATATTTAAATTTTATCTGTAAGACTTTGCAGCCTGTAACAATTGTTACCATCACTCTAATTTAATTTACATACTTTTACTTAATTTAATATAAAGAAATGAAGTCTGGATCAATACTGTAAGTTATTAGTTATTTTTATTGATTAATCTCTTATCAAAATAATGAATGCTGAAGGATAACATGTAACACATTGTTACAAAATGAGTCGTGTTAAATTGGATGATAGGCTTCTGTAGACATCCTGTCCAGTTTAGTTCATGTTAGCTAGTTGGCTAGTTCATGATAAGCTAAAATAATAAATATAGAAAAATTGAATAAACACAGAAGAATTGAGAGGGAAAAAATTCTACACAAATATCCAGAAAAATGTTTTTGACAGAATACAAGTGGGACAAAAAATAACACATAATTTCTTTTGCTAGAGTCTCTATGATTATATGAACAATTTCTTGAAAGTTAAATCAGTGGTCTGATTGTGAGTAAGAACTGATAGCCCATTGTAACACAGGAGACAAGAACTATTACAATATGTCTGCGGGGAAATAACTACAACACAGCACAATGGCAGTTATAATGCTGCACTAACTCCACAGTTTAGCTCACCACCATGATTTTAAAAATATGATGTCAGCACTTGAGCATAGTAGGGTCAGGTATTCATATTCATAACTGCCTCTATATGTCCCCCTGTATAGTTACAGTAGCTGCAATTACAATAACTTGACAATAATTTTTGACAGTCAGTGGTTACATTTCGCTATCTCAGTTTCACAGTTTTAGCCAAACATTTCAAATAATACCATAAAACCCAACCCAATTCTTCAGTGGCTTTAGCTTGATTACATTTGTCACAAGTTTTGCATTCAAAGGTAAAGGTAGAAAGTACAAAGTCCACACATTTGAGTATAAGTACTGCTGTTGTAGAGTAATGCACTTATAAACTTATAGTAATGATTAAGACAATTTCTCAGTCTATAGACTAAGAAATTGTTAAAAAACAACTGGAGTAAATAATTTACAAAGTAGACTTTATGTCAGTCACTATGGACGCTTTGTTTATCTGAGGAATGCTCTTTTAATGAAGAGTAATGTTAATAAACCAAGTGAGCTTTGCAATTAATAGCGTCTTTTACTCACTCGCTCACTCATTCGCTATATTTATCCAGTACATATCCTGTATCCTGTGTCCCAGGGCCATCAGGGCATAAACAGGGTACACCCTGGGTTCACGCCAAGCACACACATTACGAGGGATTTAGAAACGCCAATTATCCTACTCTGCAACTGTTTGTGAACTGTGGGAGGAAACCGGGGAAAATATGTAAACTCGCACACAGACCTGAGGCACGAGGCCACAGCGCTAACCACAACCCCATGATGCCACCCCCTTAATGGCATCTTTAATGTTTAAATATACTGTATAGAACATAGCATTTACATATTTTGTTTTTAAATAAACTCAATTAAAAGTTGTATGATGTAACTTTACCGAAAAAGGACCATAACTTTGGTTAGGGTTAAGGTGTGAAAGTCGTTCTTCACAATAACTGCCCCCCACCCTACCCCTTTCCTCCCTCTCATCTTCCTCACACCAGCCACATTTCTTTTAAAAAGTAAAGTCCAGATTATTTTTTTTATTTTTACTTTATATTTTGTATTAATAATTTTATATGAATATTTTGGGCTGTGGAATGAATCATCTGAGGTCCCATTATTTCATATAGGGAAATTCGCTTTGATATACGAATGCTTTAGATTATGGGCCAGATTCCGGAACAAATCATGCTTACAATCCAAAGTTTAACTGTATTTTTATTCATCAACATTATTCCTTAAAAGCCACTCGTTATAGTAGCACCTGTTAAAGGGTGGGAGAAAGGGTCTATGCGACCTGACACAGCAGGCATATCAGGCATATCAAGCGTAAGCCTCTGAGTGACTTTAACAGGGATTAAACTGTGATGGCTAGATCACAGGGTTCAACACAACCTTAAAACTGCAGGTCTACTGGGATGATCCTGGTCTCAGTGGTCAATACCTACCAAAAGTGATGTAAAAAAGGAGAGCTGGTGAACCTGTGACAGGGTCATTATAGCCAAGGCTTATGAAGGCAGACTGGACAAACTGCCCATACTGACCCCTGTCCACTGCCAAAAGTGCCTGTAAGGAGCATGTGATCATCAAAACTGGATGACAGAGCAGTGGAAGAAGATGACCTGGTCTGATGATTTACATTCTCTTTTACCGTACATCAAGTGGATGGCTGAATGCGTATACTTACCTGTAGAAGAGTTGGCACCAGAATGGATATAAAGCAGGCTGGCAGAGGCAGTGGTACAGTAGGTCCTGTCATTTATGTGGATGGTACTTTAACACATACCATCTATATAAACATTGCTACTTTTAGCAGGATAATTTGCCCTGTTACACTTCTAAAAAGGTTCCAAAACAGTTTGAGGAACTTCACAAACACTTCCAAAATCCTCCAAAATCCCCAGATGTCAATCTTATGGTGCATGAGGCTTAAGAATTTGCTAGATTCCACAGCATACCTTCAGAGGTTTTGTGGAATCCATGCATTGATGAGTCAGAGCTGTTTTGGCAGCATAAGGGGAACCTACCTACTGTATAGTTTACTCTAAAGAACTTCTGTCAAACTCTTTTGAAAGTGTAGTTGATTAATGTAGCAAGCAAATTCTGTAAATATTTCAAGATACATTATAATCTATCATGAACATGATTGGTCCAAAACCATAAAGTTTATATTGTTTCATATTTGGTAGGCACGTTATCCTTATCATAGTCAGAGTGGGTTTGGAGCCTTTATCAGGAATACTGGGAGTATGGTAGGAATAAATATGTGTTGCTTATTAATTCACATCATAAACCAAATGCGAATGTCAATCTTCAGAAATGATTTTAAAGAAACACTAAGAAAGTTGCTTTTTATTATGCAAAACTTAGTCAGCCACAGGCTTAGAATAACATTTTATATAGGGAAGCTGTATTTAATGCCTGTTGGTAAAACAAGCTGGTTACTTTTCCTTTTATCAGTTAACTTTAACTTATACTTAAGGTATATTTTAATTAAGTATGGCTAGTGGGTGCTTTATACAATAGTGCTACATTGTTTCTGTGAAACTACATTGCATATATTGTTCTTTCATTGAGATAAACTCAAGGTCAGGTTCAGATAAATAGCTTGTGTTAGCAAAGGTTTGAGTCACCTTGCATGCTGACTGTGGTTGCTGAGCAACTATACAACAGCGCGGTTGTAAGATTGGTGCTCCAATTGTGTCAAACCAAAGTGTTATGAATGTGGCATTTATAGTCAAAAGGTGCAAGTGAATGACTCATAAAATGCACTGATTGTGCAGCTACAAAATAATTCTCTTTTGTCTTAAAATCTCACAGAAAAAATATGGACAATTGATTTTTATTTACCCTTGCCAAATAAGCTTAGCAAATAAAATACATTAAAATTAAATGAAAAATGAAAAAAGTGTACATCTGTCTATACAAGTGAACATTTAAACATATTTCAAAATTATGCCTTCTGAAAATATAAATTAAGATTTTTTTTAAACATCCTACTAAGAGGAAGTAGTAGTTATACATGGTTATGACTGATTGCATTTTAATTGCTTGTTGGTTTAATGTACACATGTACAGTATGTACAAACTACTATAGATTTAAAGTTTTACAAATGAAAGGTTTCAGTTACAGTCATGTATAAAAGCTAGTAAACCATCTTTTAATTATATGTGTTTTTTGGAAAAACATATTAATATCTCTCTCTCTATATATATATATATATAAAATTATTTAAAGAAAAAAAAGTACTAAGTATCCTATTACACTTCCACAGGATTTAAAAGGGTAAGTTGCAGCCAGGTGCTGCTAATTATCAGCCCTTGATTAATTGATCATCAGCAGGTGTGCAGACCTCTATAAAAGCAGTAGTTTGGGCACGTTTACTGGTCTGGGGCATACACAAGTTTTTACACATGATAGTAGCTGCAAAAGTATTTTGCTAAATTGTCAACTTTTTTCCTTGACACTTTTTGCAAATAACTTGTTATAAACAGTTATTTTGGATTAGTTTGCTGCATTAAATATTTTTCCTATATACTTTGGCAATACATTTTAGTAATTGGCATGGTCACCTCGCATCTTCAGGGTTGGTGGTGCAAATCTTGACGCCAGTCTGTGTGCGTGAAGTATAAATGTGTGTTAGTGTACTGTATATGCTTGTGCCTGGCAATGTGTTATCACCTTTTCAAGGGTGTACCTTGTGAACTAATTTCTGTGAGATGGACTCCAGGGCCCGTATTCACAAAGCTTTTTAAGCCTAAAAGTTAAATTTAGGATTAAATCTTAGTAAAGATAAAAATGATTCACAAAACATCTTGGCCCTAAAAACAGCTAAGGTAAAAATTAACAGTAGAAAGGAGGACTTTTAAGAGGCTTTAAAGTTTCTATAGCAGAGAACAAAACGGCGGAAAAAAATAAATATTCTCCAAACAGTCAACTTAAAGCTAAAAGAATACACAGCTCTTCTGTCCAATTTGGTTTTCCTGTTGTTTTTACTTCCTTCCATCTCTCTTGGATTGTTGGCTACATGCCATCCAAAAGTGCAACTTAAATAGACTGTCCTGAAATTATGTAAATTAGTAAAAGCTGAGCCATTTTGCTCCCATCAATCTAAAATGGATGGAATAAAATCAGTATGGTAAATTAATGTAAGAACTTAAATATAGTAACCACTGCATGGAAATTGGTTGCTTAGGGTTTGGCATTTGGTTGTTTTAATCAACTTTAAGATGTTTAGTCTATAACAGAAACTTTGCATAAAGTATCCTGTAGTCATGATTATACAATTTCTTTATATACAAACATTATGATTCACTGTCTATTCTAGTATCATATATTCTATTTTCACAAAGAGCGGTTTTCAAGGCCTTTACAGGGGTCAAAGGTTATTTTTATCAACCAAGTACTGTCCTTGAATTGCTGCATCATCCCTAGGAACGAGGTCAACCACACCTCCTCACTAAGATAAAGGTTTTTATACTTTCCTTACTCAGAGTTACTCTGAGAAGTTTCCTAAATCACTTTAGTCTAGGACTTTTTAAGCTAAGATAGGAGCTCTCTGAGAGAATTCTAAGAAGCTTTGTGAATACGGGCCCTGGTCGTCTGCCACCAAATACTGGATCAGTGACCGAGATAATGGATAAGTGCATGTTTATTTGCAGTTCAATAAACTGGTATAAACAACAAATGTATAGTGCACCAGATTGAGGACAAATGAAGCAATGTATCTGGACAGCAGAGGTGCATTTTTTACACAGCAGTCCAGTAATCTTTTTTATGCACATGCATTTAAACAAATTGGTCCAGTTTAATTATACCTGACATTAACCGTTGATAAGGCAAATATACTAAAGCAAGTCAATGAAAACAACTTGTTAAATTATGGTTTATTAGACAAAAATATGACAATTGGCACCACATAATTTTGGGCAAAACATTTTCTCAGATAACTGGTGTTATGATGAGAGAAATTTAACTAACTGTCAGTTGGCTTAATTTATAAATGGTTCTGTAATATTTTGTGTGAATATTTTCATTGGCCAAACTGAAAAAAAGAAATCCAGACTGGATTCCTGACAAAAATTCCAGTAACACTGATTTTTTTTTTTGTATTTCTTGAATACAAATGTTGATGAAGGTCAATCACCTGTAACATGCAAAAGTCTGTCATACCACAGCTCATTTGCATTGCACCAACAAATCTCAATAAAGGGAGATAAATCACAAAATTACTGTTCACTGTCAAAGTGAGGAGAAAATATATATTAAAAAAAAATTCTAAGAGATAGAAATGAAAGGTGTTTTGAAGACAAATTACATAATTAGATTAAATTAGACTGAATTAGGCGGCACGCTGGCTTAGTGGTTAACACTGTTGCCTCGAAGGCTCCAGGTTTGATTCCCGCCTAAGTGTGCATGGAGTTTGCATGTTCTCCTCGTGCTTGGTGGGTTTCCTCCGGGTACTCCGGTTTCCTCCTATAGTCCAAAGACATAAAAATTAGGCTAATTGATGTTTCCAAATTGCCTGTAGTGTGTGAATGTGTGTGTGTCCAGGGATAGGCTCCAGGCCCCCCCTCCAGGCGACCCTGTATACAGAATAAAGTAGTATAGACAATGTGTGAGTGAGTAAACTGAATGAAGTAAGGTCTACAGAATTGGTTTGACAAAAAAGTAAAAGTAAAAAAGCATCTCACACAGCACCCCACACTGTGTTATTTTTTTTATCAGTGTTTTGCTGACTGTCAGTCTAGAGTTAGGCTAGGGTTAGCTACAGTAAATCTCTACCATTAGCTGATACCATGTTGGACAGACAAAAAGGTATCAGTCAAAATGAAAGCTGATGGATTCTGGATGACCACTGATGGCACACACCACACAAAGGATTATCCAGAACATTGCCGATCAAGACATACCAGATCAGTCACTTACAGGTTACTTAGTGATGCTGAGACAAATGGAAGAAACTTTTATGTCAGCTGAGCCATTGCAGCGTGTCCTCCTTTAACACAGCAACATTTCCTTTGTCATAATTAAAAGACTGGTCTGATTTATATTACATTTTGAACTATTAATATATTTCTCCCATGTGGAATGTGTTTTAAATCAATGCCATTAAAATGAAGTTGTTGCTTTTCACAAAAAGTGTCATTAAATTAATTTAAACATTTATTAATTTATGTATTCATTCACCACTCATACTGTACAGGGTTGAGGGTCTGTTGCCTATCCCAGGAGACTTTGGACACGGGGCAGGGTACACCCTGGATAGGGTGCCAATGCATCACAGGGCGTGCACACACACACACATATATACACACACACACACCAGGCACCATCTGGTAATGCCAATTAACCTAAACTGCATGTCTTTAGACTGTGGGAGGAAACCAGAATACCCGGAGGAAACATACTGTACCAAGCATGGGAAGAACATGCAAATTTCACACCCACAGACCTGAGAACACTCGGCCCCGGAGGTGTGGAGTCAGTGCTAACCCCACCATGCCACTATGTATAGGCTGTATAAATTTGCAGTTATATTAATTACCAATTACTGTATATGATTTAAAGCATACGCTTTGAGATTTACAATACAATAGTAAACCTCCTTCATTTATACAAAGTAAGGAGCTCTCACAGGAAACAAACTTTAAAAAAAAAAACAATTTATTAATAACAATTTTCTTTATAGACCTATAAACAAATTTCTTTATATACTGTATATTCAACATTATGAATAAGACCGATTCAATCTATACTTGACTTGTATACCCATTCTATGTATAAGTGATTTGCACACAACACAGTTCCAGCTATCCACTGTCAAGCTTAACCCCTTAATAAGCACTAGAGTACAAACCTCAGACATCATATCTTGCTGATTTTTTAAAAATTATTATATTTACATAGTAAACAATAACAACAAAGTCCATATATCATAGTACGTGCCCAAGATTGCAAATTTTAGGTTCACAAGTTACAGCATGTGTAGGGAGCACTACCCCATTTTACATGTCCCTCCTGGTTGTTTGATGCAGGGGCCAGACCGTCAATAGCAAATTCTCATGAAAGGGAGGACATAGGGCGTAAAAAAGGCCGGATCTGTGAATCACGAAGCTTTTTGATACCCCCTTGGATTCTCTCTATTAAAGTAATCTTACAGGCCATCATCCATTTTCCATAATTAAAAAGCGACAAATTCACCAGCCTCACTCCAAAAGCTTTGCATAGGGACCCATGTGTAGTCTCTTGCACCGATAGTACACAATATACTACATATTTCATGTCTTAAGGTTGGGTGTTTCTTAACCAAATAACATTGCTTAATTGTAGTTTGGGTGTTAACAGTACAGATTTTCTTATCAATACCACACATTTGTTATGATAAATTGGAGGGAGATTATTTAATCATGTTGTCTGATCACAAGGTACTGATTGAGTCATTGCATAATTAATCTGCTTTTTTAGAGGAGCAACTGGAGAGCCAATACTTGTACAGTATGTGAAAAGTGGCTACTTTGGGGGAAAGGTCTGTAATTTACATGAAATGCATTGTTGACCAGCTTTGTTTTAGATTATTATTGTTTCTTTTGAAATCAGGTGTAGATAGAGCTCCTGTAAAGTCTATTTCCATTGAACCTGGAGCTTTGAGCTGGGCATTTGTTTTTTACCCTGTGCCCTTGTCAACTTGCACAAATTTTGATTATTTCTGGATGCACCTTCAATGCTCCTTACTGTATCTGTACTGTATGTGGACACCTCTGCAAGATTTCCATAATGTGGTTGTTGCTTTATTATATTTTGATTGCCTCTTATAATTGTGAGTTAAATATCACCTCCAAAAAAACAACTAGAGCCACATGTGCCAACGATACCACACATCATCTTTAGATAAAGCAGATATCCAGGAGTAAATGGGGATTTTTTTTTTTTGTCTAAATTTCATAAAATGACACTTACTTGTCAAATAAAATATTTTACACCTAGATGTTGCCACTATGTAGCACTCGATGAATTTACAAATGTTGCACAGTTAACATAACCATTTCACCAGGTTTTCTGCTTGTCCTTTCTGGCCTGGCAATGGTCTAAGTGTAATTTATTTGACAGCATAGACTAACGATCACACAGTATAAGACATAATCATTTACTGTTTACAAGGCCATGGGTCCACTGCCATCATGGTTTATGAACCATGACTGTTACAACACTTTAGTCTAGACAGATCATGGGTCCCTCCTGCAACTGTAGTGAATGTGCACTGTATTTGACTGGTGTATGAATTTGTCAGTGGTAAATCTAACCTAATTTAGGGCAATAGTTTTTGTAATGGGTTTTGAAACATGACATTAATATAGAGTATAAAGTGTTCATTCATACAAGAATAAATTTGCAATACACGAGTATGAAAATGAAAAAGCCTAGACTGAGAGGGATACAGCTGGAGCCACAGAAAAGTAGCAGTGGGGCATGATCGAGCATCAGCTGCCGATCAAGGGGTCGGAGAAAATGAGCCATTAACAAGGAATGGTTTACACCCATATGTTATCAATGGTAGCCTACGTAGGGTGCTTTCATACTTGGTGCTTTTTTGTCTACAGAAAAAAAATTGTTGCTTGATCATCCACTTTTTGTGTTGATTTAAAAGCAGCATATCATGTGTCACGTTAACTGTTACCAGAATGCTACCGCCTAGCTAGTACAAGTTAACAGGCCAAGTAGAAGAAGGTTGTTATTATTATTAATAAATAATAATTTTTTAACATTTACTCTGACAATAGTGAGAAACAACCACTTACATAGTAAGGTTTGCTTGCGAGACAACTAGTTGGCATTTAGATCACTGCAAGCTATTAAAATCGGACAAGCTGTGACATCAGATATCAAACTTTTCAAAACTAACTGTAGTCTTTAGTTACAGTGCATTGGTGATACAGTTTATTTTAAATATCTCATATTGAACATACTGTTACATTTCTACTGTTCTACATACATTGTGTTATAAAAATCAAAGTTATACAACAGTTAGTTCTGAGCGAGCAATCTAATTGGACAAGAGGCATTCCACGTTTGGTGATAATAGACGGTAACACCACTGGAAAGTTTAACTATACTGTATGTTCCCACTCCACGTCCCAGGTGTTCTATTAACTGGTATTTACACTAACTGTCAGTCGCCAGCGTGGGTGAAAGTAGGTCGGTACGGTTCGTAGTACTGACGAGAAAGCAACTGCCTGTCAAAACCAGTCACAGGAGCACTTTTAGCAAGGAAACACGTATGGCACCATTATGTCATCCTTAAAAACACTTTAACTTAATAATAGCTTCTAAGTTGTTCCAAAGTGTTCTTTTATTTACAGCTACAAAGCTAGCTAGACCCTAACCCAAGGCCGAATCGAAATTCACTCTACAAACTCTGATCAAGGGCCCTGCTCGGGGTGTGTGTTTGACAATGAATTGTACACCCTACAGAGCGCACTAGCTTTCCATTTAAAAATATTTGGGATTCAACCCCAGAATCCGAAAACAGAGCTGATAATTGGGGTATAAGTGGAAATATAAAGAGAAACGTACGAGATCTGCAGGACTGTCCACCACCTCCATGGTTAATTTTCATTTTTTGGCTACATGAAAGAATTTAAAACTACTTTCACCCATTAATTACACTGTCAGTTGCCAAAGTCGGTCTCCAGCTTTGCCAGTCGTGGTAAGTTAGTTCCGCTAGTGTTGGTGGAGCAAAATAACTGCTTAAATAAAGAAACTGTTGTATAAAAACAGTAGAACACTTGACGTTGTGCTGTATATCAGAACAGCTGTGATGCCTCCTCTGATTGGGCTGTACCCTTGTGCAGATGCCTGCCGTGCTAATACTAAAAAAAAAACTGATATTGCTTAATTAACATCTTATCATTATTGTCAATGTTATTGAAATTACCTTACTTAGCTTACTTAGCTAACTTACTTTCTAGCTGAGTGAGTCACGCCTGGAAGCAGTCATTATAGCTATTGATTTAGGGGAGGAAAAAAGCTTGAATAACAGTAACCTTTTACGTTTGATGCTGATTTCAGAAGTCACTATGATCCGATTAACACTTTTTAAATATATAAGTGGATTCCAGACTGACATAAAATGATGGAACTACACAGCCCATTCCAGGGAATGAACAGCAGAGTAAAATGTAATTAGTGGCAGTCGTGCAGGTTTTATACATCTTGATAAATGCCAGAAAAGCCCTAGATTTCTGTCAACAAGATCAAACTATGTTGCTACAGGGTACATGGTCCACCAGATTTAATTAGCCTTTTAAACAATTTAACATAGTGTACAAGCACACACAGCTTTTGCGATTGTACAGTAATGTTTATAGATAGGGCAGATATTTAAGAATTATGCAGTTTACATTGGAACATATCAAGTTGGTCTATATGTTTTTCAAGAGTAATATTTCAAATTTCTCCACTTCTAGTTTTGTGATAAATGAGGTCCCTCTTAATGTCACTATCTACTGTATAATTTAAGTAATGTTTGATGGAAATTCTCAGCAGCGGCTAAAAGCGAGGATAGAACAGTGGTCTGTTCCGTGGTGAACAGTGGTCAGCTCAGGATTGCATCTGTGATCCACTCTACCTAAATCTGACACAGGACTCATGTGTAAAAGAGAACAGTGCGTAGCGTTTGCTCTCATGATCAGGGCGGTGGTTGTGTATATTTGTTAAATGCACAGCAAAGTCATGCTGCAGGATGAAACACCTTACACCCTTATAAAAATGGTAATGTTAAAATCTCATCATTGTCTCTGCTTCATTTTAGATGCATGCACAAAAACACAAATGCAGTATTCATGAGAGGGTTCGGCTAAGAGATGATTCTACTGTTGCACTACTGAAGAGATAAGCAGGATGGAAATAGCAAAAGCTTTGATAAAATTTGCCTTGTAGCAGAAAAATAAGCCTGTATAATGATGTTGTCTCTTCTATCCAGAGTTGTGATAGGTCCTAAAGGAAGTTCTAAAGGAATTAATTTGCACAGATATATCTAGAACAAATGCATTCTATCTGACATGCTACTGTACTTTATGTGGATCAATTACTTACAATCCCAAGAAAAAGAAGCCGGAGACTTCTTTTGATGATAAAATGATGATAAAATGTTTGTGAACAATGTGAAAAACATGTGAACAACAATTCCACTTTTAGTCTAAGTAATTCAGTTTAAGTGTAGAAAGAAAGTTTCAAAAACTGTAAACTGATTTTTTGACAAGAAAAGAAAGAGTTAATAGAGCTTTCAGCTCTACGCTGGAAAATAATCAATGTTTAATTTCTCCACCAAAATGTATTGACGCTGAGATTCTTAGGAGCAGTTTCAGTGAAATGAGATTGTGAGTGAACAGATGTTTTCATTAGTGCTTTGGGTTTAACCCATCAATATAAATTGATATTTCATGAAAAAAAAATTTTCCCCGGTGTTAGCAAATGTTGTGAACATGCTAATGTAATGTGATAAAATGCTGAGAAAACTTAGGATATTTAATTATGGTTGAAAGAATTAATGCCCCCAAGTGGTTTATTGCTTTTGGAAAATGGCGAATGTCAGAGATTCAGCATCACTATCTCAGGCCTATAAACATGGCCACTCGGGACACCTGTTCCTCATTACACACACTCATGCTCTGAACTTGGTTGTATTGTGAAGTAACTCTGTGTCTTTCTGCTAGAACTTACTAAGCTGTTTTGTTTAAATTTAGCATTTGCTATGTTATTGCTGTTCGATTTTGCCTGAATGGCTGCTGTTGTGCACATCAAATCCTTGCCCATTTTTGACTACAGTTTTGGACATTCATTTGGATTTTGTTTGTCTACGATTATCTCAATAAAAAATGTCTTTTATTCGCAACCGCATCCTTCTTAGCTCTTGTGATTTGTGGCAGCGACAAAAGCAATATGATTGAATCCATTGTTCATTCGCAATAAACTATTCTTAGTCAGTTCTTCACACAATGAAGTCCGTTAACAATAAGTTTTGGTTGCTAGGCAACATAATGGACAACGATTATGACATTCAAATCAACAGAAAGCTGGTTTAACTATAACACATTCACTGATTTAAAACCTGGTGATTTCCTTACAAAAACGAAATGTTTACAATATAATGAAAATAAAGTAGTACAGCAAGTCCCCTACATATGAACGTTCATTTTATGAACGTTCTAAAAAAACGAACATGTGTTCATGCATGTTCAATCGTGGAAGTTAGATCACATCTTGGTGATAATGAAAAGTTTGCCACTACTGTTCACCACAAGTATGCCACAAACCTAATTTGCAAATAATTATCAATATTTGAAAATTTACGCCAACTTCTGTTTGTGAAGTGTCCTTCTGCCAGCTGTTTAAGCTTTGAGTTTGACAGACAGATTTTCTAAATAATGTTATTGCAAATATCATTAAAACACCAATTACATGAAACTAAAAACATCCATTAGGCTAAGAGTTTTCTATCTAACAGAAAGTTGAGGTGTTTTCACATTTTAAATTGCAGATATGCTGCAACACTATTACTCTGCTTTATGAAAATGTCACCCTAAGTTAAGTATTGCTTCCCAAAAGCTTATACGTAACTGGCAGGGTAAAACCTCATTTCTGTAAAAAGATATTGTCCCCACTGTCTTCCACCCACCCTTGATATGTAAGGCTATATTGCTGTACCACAAGCTGAGGTTGCATCCTTCCACCAAACACAACTAAATGGGGTTAGATATTGCTGTCCTTGGTTGCCTTCTTCTTCTTTTATAGTTCTATTTCTCCAGCTCGCTGTGCCTCACAAAGAGTTGAGTCTTAATTAAAAAAAAAAAAAAGCACTTTCTCTGCTTCTGTGCTGCCTGTAAAAGTATAACAACGGCAAATCTTCTGTTTATGTGCACAGTTTTAGCAAAGCAGCCGTTATCGAGCCTAAATGGAAACGGCAAGAACACGTTGAATGCCAAATTTCCTCATTTGAACTAATACAAAAGAAGACCGAAATGTTTCAGACATCAAATGTGATTCAATTAACATCACAGCATAAGCAGAGCAAACATTCTTTTCGAGATAGAGTTGGCTGCTAGCCATAGCCGAATAAATGAGTAGCTTGTGTCAAGGATAAAAAGCCCTTTGAAAGACTGACTGATGATCTCTCTAGAGAGTAAAGGTTAAGAGGGTTTAAGTGTTGAATACAGATGGCTTGCCTATTAAGCACTTTAACAATGCTTTCCATGGTAAACCAAATGCAGATAAGTGTGCGGTCAAACGTTCTAATAACATGATAGACTAAAATAGACAGACTGTCTCCCTCATAGCTGCAGCTGGCATACATTTCATGTAGCTCTTGGTTTTTTTTTCCATTGTAATATACTGTATGTGTATATTTTACCTTTTAACAATTTCCTAATTTGCCCCAGTTGTGTGTTCTAGTCTAATTAGTCTCGGTCTCAGAACAAGCAAAAGGCCAGGTGGCACGCTGACACAGGGTGAAGTTCCTGTGCATGTTCTCCTCTTGACTACATGAGTTTCCTTCAGGTTCTTACTGAAGATGGATTAATGAATGAACAAGCAAAAAATATTTTATGCTCACAGAACAAAATAAAAGGATAGCTAAAGTATTCCCTCTAATTTAATAATTTTAATGTAATAATATTTATAAGAGCCCTTACACAGGGCTTCTGAGGGGGTCAACGAAATAGGAGTCATGCATGGGAAGACCTCCATGTTTGGAAATGGCGTGGGATTATTAATTAAAACTGAAAAGAAAACCAAAGAAAACTGAAAACACAAAATAAACAGAGCTCCGCCATCTCAAGACCGAACGGGGCTCTGGAAACTAAAAATAAAACGTTTGATTTTTACGTTCGCCCTTACAGAGGATTTATGTGTGCTTATGTGCCTTTTACCTTAACTCAGAGTGAGCAAACGTATTACGTGACTTTTTTTCTCTCTCTGAATCGCTGGCTTTTTGTGAAGACAGAGGCTGGGTCTTGCGCGCTTTGTTGGTGACACTGATACCCTTACTAGTGGGCTTTTTTAAACAATTTGGACCCTACAGAACTCTATAGTAGGTTCGGGGTCCAGTGTATCCTGAGCAGGGAGCGCTAGGTCACAGAGGCTGTTGGCGCTGAGCCTGGTGGTCCTCTGCTTGGCCTCCATGGGGCATCACCATGCCATCCCATGGGAGGGTGTATACAGGCTAAGGACGGTCCTTCAATGTGGGTCTGCATTCCAATAGAGTCAGCCAGTCAATACGGATTTGTGATCTTGTAATCAGGGAAATCTACTACTCTCTATTCTGGCTCCTGGGTTACCTTTGTTGTTACATCTGAGCCGAGTGTAACTGGGGCCATCCGCCGTGTCATGACTTAATTGTCTGGCCAGCCAGGGAGACCAATAGGTGGCGGAAGGGAGCGGGCGAATGCAGATCTTACTCCATGCAGGGCCGGTTCTAGACAGGCACATATGGGGGGGCAGTCAGAAATGTGAAGGGGGCATCATGTGTACACATCATGTTCGAGCACTGTTTTTTCCCTGTGCTTATAGTAACAGTATTGTCCTTGCTGAATTGTGTTGTTAGCTGCGTCCAAAGCCTGGAGAAGT
>JAOVVB010000010.1:12691920-12708528 GCA_028570985.1 Heterobranchus longifilis | reverse complement strand
GGAGGGGTGGGGCATGGTGTAGAATGTGTGAAGCACTGGCATGGAGAGGTTAGGGAAGACCATGCTGTCACTAGCTGACTCACGCTGTACGCCAGATCATTGACAGCTCGTGCCGTTGTTGGTCACGGAGACATCCGTGCATCGGGGAATCCTCCTCGGGCAGGGGGGTTTCTGCTGCGTCCTGAAAGGTCCGTTCATCTGTCATGATCACAGTACTGTACTTGGAGACGGATGCAAACGCAGGATTGAGCACCGAGTCTTTATTAGTGATAAACAAACAAAAGCAAAAGGTGATCAAAAACAAAAATGCAGAAGACGACTCCCCAGGCTGGGTCTGCAGGCGGGCGAGCTTGAGGGAAATAACAAAGACAAATCAAAACAAACTAACAAAGATGACTATCACTTAAAAGGCTAAGTACTTTTCAGCCTTGACCTTGACGCCTGTCTTCAGTACAAAAAAGGCCCTGACCCTGCAGACTCTGCTCAGTCCTGAGGAGGTAACAAACAAAACTCCTTGGGGAGAGACTTAATGAAACTAATTTAGTGCTACTGTGAAACATATACATATGTAGACACACTAGGGGAGACAAAGCGGCGACTCAGTAATCCGGAGAACCAGATCTTATTCCCTGGATCTGTGGTGGTACAGGTGTGACAGCTTGCGATTTTGTTTTAGCTTTTTAAGTAAAAATATAACAAAAGTTGACATTTTTTTACTTTGAATTAAGGTTTAATTTCTTCACTATATGTTTTTTATTGGCATTTTTTTTTTTGTTTATTCATTTATTCACTTTACATTAATTGGTGTGAAGTATCAGTGGTGTGTCAGTGAGCAGCCCCTTACCATACTCATCACCCAACTCATCATTAGCATTTACAATCATAGCTGGGGAGCAGATTTATTTCAGCTTTTCAAACTTAAATTCCATTTATCACATACACACAATCATATACAGTGGGATGTGCTGTGGAATTCCTATATGACTGTCTGTAATGAAAAAATATGAAATGTGAAAATATTGCACTAAAAATATTTTCACACTATAGATGCCATACAATAAAGTAATTTAAGATGGAAATTAATTTATAAAAAAAAATGAAATAGATGATAAAATATAAATGACAAAAAAACATAATTTACAAAATGAAAGTGAAAACTGCGGAGATTAAACATATAAAGAAATTTTTAAAAATATTTTGGGTGTAGGACCTCAGCAGTATGAAACATGAAATATGAAATGAAATGAGGTGTGTGTCAGCAAAAGTGCAAGCTAGTCTCATTTTATATGTAGCTTTATTTTATTAGCAATTTTATTTACTCCATCAGATTTTCAGTGAGTTAAAACAAGCTTCTCATAATACTTGAATTTAATTTTTTTTTTTGCCAGAGCAGAACTGATGTAATTCGTTCAGGTTTTGGGGAATTCCTCACTCAGACATGCTTTAATTACTTTTGTGGTCCACATTTATTTTTCTATGGGTTAAGGTTAAGGTTGAAGCTTTATGATTGCCACTCGTATGCTTTCTTTTTAAGCTATTTTTATTAGTTATATTGCTTTTAAATATGACTCTAATTTAAATTAAAGCCCAGTTTAATGTGTTTATTGTAGCAGTAAACAAGTGACATATTCCTGAGGATACATTTCAGCACATAGGAATATAATTCTTTGTTGTTGTAGTTGTTGTCTAACCCATACTGTATGAAATTTGGAGAAGATATAAACAAAACAGGGTACAGATATTAAAAATGCACTAAAAATGTTTAAAAGAAAAAGACAAAGCTGACATGTTTACAGTGAAATAAATGGAACTAAAACATTACTACCCTCATTATGGTGTATAGCAAAGATGTAATCTGGCCATTTATATTTTTGTCATTTATTTCTAAGGAATAATGGGGAAATTTAAACTGTCAACCTATTTTTCTTTAAATGACATTTCTCAAAAATAAACATCTTATTTTGCATTTACGTTGTAATTCTGTGTATTTTGTCTTTGTCTCTTTTATGTTTGCTTTTTGAGTGACTAGAGGGCCTATTTCAGTTATTTTTGCGTGACTATTAGGGACATTTGGGCTTCAATATTAAACTTACGACTGTATAATATTCATCATATTTCTATTCAATTTAATTATACATAACTGGATAAAGTTAATAAATCTTTTTTATTTATTTATTTGTGCTGAAACTCATACAAATTAGTTAATGAAGTTTTTTTTTTTCACATTTATTTAATGTAAAAGTTATTTAACTTTTTTACTCTTGAGTTGCTTTAACCCTGTTGTGCTCTCTCTGTCCATCACTGTCATGGGCCAATGTGCCTGCTTTATAGGCCGACCATTGATCAAAGCACTTTTTAAAAATTATAATACTAATTTAAATTATCTTGATAATTTAATGTGTCAACCCACTAGAAAAAAAAAATGCCAGGATATCCCATATTACCAGTCCACCTCTGCTGGAGAGGCTTTGAATAAGGCTGGAGAAGGCATGGTTCAAACACTAGGATCTGGCTAATATGAGGAGCTGCAGTACCCAGCTATGTATAGACTACATTTTGTTGTCATCTTACCAGAGAAGCTTATGTCCAGCAGAACGTCTGCTAGAATTTTAGGAAAGGGCCATCCATGGATACTGGGAGGTTGGAAAACGCCGTAGTTAGGCCCTTACATACTGTAGTTACTAGTAAAAATGTTTAGTTAGAAAATAATTTATTTAAAATAAATGTGACATCACAAAAAGCAATACAGCATTTTCAGAATATACATTACACAAACAAACATTTAAAACATTCTTTCTACAGGGCAGTAAAACAGCATATAACCTACATAACAAGGTTAGATCGCCAATATCTAAAATGTTGGATACAGAGAAATGGGTGTTTCCTGGGTTGTCTGACAAGCTTTAGCTAATGCTAAATGCATATGCATATACATATTTTTAACATGAATCTATTTAAATTCACTATTCTGTGAAATCCAGCTGACAACTATTCAGATGTTCTTAGCATGATGCATGAAGTAAAACAGAGTACAGGACTTTTAAGTTTTTGAAAAATCCATGCGGTAGGGTGAGCAGCTAGGGCTCAGGGTTAGACATTAAACCACAGATCATAAGGTCAAACCCCAGCGCCACCCAGCTACCGCTGCAGGACCCTTGAGCAAGGCTCTCAAACCTTAAATGCTCAGACGTATGTATGATGAATTCTACTATAAAATACAGTAAAATCTATACAGCCAGGTCACTGGCAGTCTTTAAGTGATAAATAAAGTGGCGAATAGGCTTGTGTAACTCAATGAAGCTATGCCGTGCAGGGCCAAACTGGAAATTGTAAATATAAAATGTTTATCACTTTACATATTAATTAAAATTAATGTGGGGTTTGAACCTGGGACCTTCCAAGCCATAGTCCAATACCTTAACCTTTCAGTTAAGCTAGGTTTAAACTAGGTTCTTCTGGGTCCTGATGCGACTGCTGCATAAGCAACACTGTCCAAATCCGACACTGTGTTACTCTCGTCCTCTGCTCCAGACCTTCTTTTATACTTGATGCTGGCATAATTAATGTTCTCTTCCTGTAGAAGACACAAGACCACAGAACCAGAACACATACTTTCTTTAAATAAAATCTCTTAGCTAGTTAACAAGAAGATATTAATGTATTATATTTTATGGTGGGAGAATGCAGTATTTAAGTCTTTGTAAGTTTACAGAGAGATTTCATGGTGATCCTGCAGCAAGGACATGGTGCTTCCACCACACACCAGCCAATAACAGCTTAGTGTAGTTGCTGTTGCACCCACTTTACAGTAAGTTTCCATGCACCAAGCATCAATCCTGTGCTGATGCCACGTTCCAGCCTGGTCCCCACACAAATTCAAGCATGTCAAGCATCAACCAGGCTGTCCCAGCTACCATGCCAAGAGTTGGTCCAGTCAGCATACCAAGCCTAGGCATTGTCCCAGCCCAACACCAAATAAGTTCTGCGTTAGCACCCCTACCATGCTCCATCCCAGTGCACACACCAAGTGACGGGTCAGCCCCTCTGGCTAGCCCTGTCCCAGTCATGTTAAGTGCCAGTCCAAACCCTCATATGGAGTCTGATTGTAATCTCCATGCCAGTTACAGCATGTGTACCGGTTCAGTCAGAGCTCCAGTGGCAAGTTTCAGCACAACCCTCATCTCAAGCTCCCATGCAGCTACAGAGCTCATGACTTGTTCTAAAATTATGCCAAGCCACAGTGTAAACTGTGCTCTACTCTATCACAACTTCAATGCTAGAATATTCACATTTGATTAAATGAAAGTTTGTCCTGATCTATGAACATGCATTGAGAAACTTTTCTTGGATAGAGATTAATGTCAAGAGGCATGCTAATTCAAACGGTGTCTACAAACTCTTCTTTTGTTTTGTGACACCCATTTTAACCTTTTGGGTTATGTATGCATTTGTGTTTTCATGCTTCCTATTTTATACTAAGCTCAAGTGTTCTTGTTTAGTTTCATTATTTAAGGTAAATTGTCATTTTGTTTTCTGGGGCCTCCATTCATTCTTCCATGCCTTTATCATATCATCTGATATTGCTACAGTACATGGTTGTTTGCCACAATGTGTTATGATTTCTCACCAGCATTCTTTGCTGTTGGGGAAGTTATGTTGCAACCTGCATGCACACATACCCACAAACCCAGTTCTACACTATAGATACTTTGAACCTACCAATCTGCCTACAACGCATGTCTTTGAAGTATGCAGGACATGCAAACCTAACAATCCCAAAACATAGCAACTGAAAGATAGCATTGTAAAACTCACACAGACTCAAACCACATGATCATGATCGGGTTTTATCATGTTTATACATTTTGGTTTTACAAGCATGAGCATAAGCAGTGTAAAATTTACAAAACAATGCAATGCATAGTAAAATCATGATAAGCATGACCATGTGTATAAATACACTGTAAATACAGTAGCTATACCTAATAGCCTTTTGCTTTGATCACCTTTTATTTTAAACACTTTATTTTATTCTGATTACTGAATGAAATGTTAATTTGTTAAAATTATTAAATACATATTTAATAGACAGTAATTTGGGTTGTTATAAATGGAATGTATTGGAAATGTAGAAGTAAATTTCTGTGTTCTATTTGTCTATTTGTAATAAAATACTTTAAACTGAACCATTCATAAATCTACTTATATTTGGTCAATAATCAGAAACAATCTTTCTCTAGCACTGGCTCTATTTGTTTCTTCTACTTGCTCTCTAACTTGTAACCCAATTGAATGGGAAATAAATAGTTGCTTTTCTTAAAATAGTTTTTAACAGTGTTGAGTGTAACGCGTTACAAAGTAATGAATTAGAGTACTTGGATTACTTTTTTGGAAAAGATTCGGAAAGATGGAAACCTAATCACAGCACCAAAACTCGCGGTGAATTATGATGAACTCTACTGTACTCACGGCCACCGTGCGAAACCGCGTAGGTGAGATAGGGGTATTAGTAGTTAACAGATTATGGGCCAAACTTCGCTGAGTGATGATGGTAAAATAATGATAAAGGTCTTGTCTAAAACAACATGCATGAGGAATCACAAAGGAGTTTTTATTTTCTGCAATGGAAAAGTACTCTAACTAGTTACTTTGATCAGAAAGTAACGCTGTAATGTAACTGTTTACTTTTTAATGACAGTAATTATGTAATGTAATTAGTTACTTTAAAAAGTAACGTCCCCCAACACTGGTGACAAACATATATGCAGTTGGACTGCATATATTGGACCTTATACCACACATACCCTTTCTACATTACACCAGTGTCATCAAAAACCAAAGTGAAACTGAAGCTAGGAGGAAAAAGATGCACTGTAAACTAAACTTTCTGTATAGTTTTTGATGTTTCTCATGACCATCAACAAATTTTGAAATTAAAAAGCCTGTAAACTTGTAAGTTGACAGTGACTTAATCACGCAATCAAAGCAAAAGTTTTATACTGTCTAGCTAAAAAAAAAAAGTTGCCATTTCAAAAGAATAAAAATTTCAGGCTACATCAAAAAAACAACTAAGGAAATTTAAAATTACTGGAACTGAGTTAAGAACCCTTCAGCACATATCAAAACCTGGAAGGATAGTGATAAAACCACAACCGTGTGGAAGATATGTGATACATACACAATGTCAGGGGAGCTCAATGGGCTGGGACTAAACAGCTGGATAGCCATCCAAAAACCACTGGTCAGTGAGGCTAATCAGAAAAAAATGCTTTAATTTGGTAGGGAGCATAAAGATTAGACTCATCACGTGGTCTGATGAGTTCAGACTGACTCTGTTCCTGAGTGATGGGTGTGTTAGGGTGATACAATCCTCTGGAAGCAGTGTTCCGATCTGGGGTTGCTTCAGTTGGTCAGGTCTAGGCTGAGCATTGTTACAGTATGTGACAATAAAATGAAGTCAGGTAGTTCATGACGTGAATGTACTGAATGACAAGTTTATCAAGTCGGTGGAGTTTTTTTTCCCCCTGAAGACACAAGCATATTTCAACCCTCATACTGTGACAGAGTGCTTCTGGGAGCATGAGGAATCAGTTTCACAGATAAAGTGGCCACCACACTGTGTGCTGTGATCAAAGCTAAAGGTGACTGAATTAAACCTTAGAGTTTATTTATCAAAATTATTTATTTGAATTAATTTATTAAAACTCAACACTTCTAAATGGCCACAAACACAGACTGCAGGCTGATCTATAATTAGGGACAAAACTGTTACAGCTTTTTGCAAAACCATCCAAAATTCACATGGATATTAGCAAAATAATTTTAATGTAAAAAATATGGCATTTGTGCATTTTAACACCCTCCTGACTCAAAAAAGTGAATTAAGTACATTACTGTTGTCATTAAACTTAAATTGTTTTGAAGGTAACTACTTTTGTTTTTATAGGTGACTAAGCCATTTTGTATTTCTTCTGGATCTCAACTAGCTATACTTTGTTTGGCAGAAATTAACTACCCATTCCTGGCATGTACTGTACAGTGTGTTGGCTCACACAACCAAGCGCTGACTTATTTCTCAAGGTAGTCTTAATCACAGGGAACAACATGGGTACGTGTATAATTGGCAAGGCCGGAGAACAAAGCCACAAGACAGCTAAGTGACAGACTATATCATTAGGATGAGAAAGTGCTGATGCCCAAAGAAAACCCAAAATACAATTCCTTACAGGGCTTTTTTTTTTCTTTTCTTTTCTTGATTTTCTCACTGCTAAGCCAGTAGGTGGCATACATTCCAGAGAGATATGACTCATTACAGACAAACACTATGTGGATCTTATATCGCGTTTGATTATAACTGTGATAAGGTGAAATCCTCCATTGGGATTCTAGCATATGCATCCTGTGCTGACTCAATGCACTGTTCAGGTGTTAATCGCACCTTTTACTGACACACCAATGTTGCAGCCACAAGAATCTTTCACTAAATATCCCTCTGTGCACTATACACATACTGTATTACTCCTGCAGCCAGTGAATAGAACAACTCAGTGCAGAGGTATTTTCTAGGAACCAAGGTAAAGCACTTTGTCACAGCAGAAGTCCACTCAGTGTGATCTAATGCCCCCTACCTTTAGATGCCTAATGGAGGAGGATTTATGTTAGACATCTTGGCCTGAACAAATATTTTTTGTGCTAGTCAATGACTCCCTGGCTTCCTTTAAGACATACATTTATCTAACCTACAAAGTTGAAAAATATTACACTTCTACACCTTCAATCACTTTCTAATTATCAGAATAGGGGGCTCCCGCTGCTGCCTATACATCATGAGGAGGAAAATCTGTGCACTTCTACTAGCCCACAGTATATCCACACAGTCTCAGGGTCAGAGTCAACTGCCAACCTACATGGCAACTAAAGCATCATCTTCACATTGTGCAAGGTATAAATAAGATGCAAAAGCAATATGCTTTATGCTTTAATGGCACAAAAAAAAAACAAACCCTGAGATAACAATGAGCTTGGTGCATTAATGACAAAAGAGGCACAGTGAACCTCACGCTTAGCTAGACAGGCACTTGTGATATTTGGTTGGCATTTACATGTAGCCCCTGGATAAGGAAGAAAAGCACAACAGTGAAAGGAAAAAAGAAGACAACAATTAAGGTGAGCATTAACCCCGCTTCCTCCGTCAAATTCACACAGGGTTATGTAAGATGCGTAGGGCATGAGACAGTGCCATCCATCAGCAACCTGCAAATTATCATCATATTCTTACACATTTATGTGTTTGTAATAAGCAAAGTAAAAAGATTACATCCTCCTGTGCTACATATTAAGGAGCAAGAAGTCTACAGTTTAAAAAAGGTCCACTGATAGCGAACAAATCACTTTAATAACTCTGGCATTCGTTCAACGTGCACAAAGAGCACAGCGCAGCTTCACGTTTACGCTCAAGTGACAAATGTGAGCATTAATGAAAAAATGATGAGAGGAAGAAGCATAAATGCAACGCGGGTCTTCAAAAACAGAAAGTCTAAACAGCAAGGGATGCTGTGGATTTTATGCTTAAAAAGATGCCACATTATAGCACAGCTTGAAATTATTAGCACTGCTCCACAATTAAATTAGTTTGTACGGCAGTTAGTTCCGACTCAGCAATCTGATTGGACGAGAGGCATTGCAGGAGTGGTGATAATGGACAATAACACCACTGGGCTTTTTATCTATATGTATCTCTCTATGTCCCAGGTGCTCTACAGTCATTAATTACACTAACTGTCGGTAGCAGCATGGGTGAAAGTAGGTCAGTATGGAATGCCATTCTGAGGAGAGAGCTGTTTGCTGCCAAAATGCACATTTAAAACCAGACATGGACAGCAATCGGAGTTGCTTCTAAGTTAGTCTGAATTGCATCCGTGTTGTTTTATTCTCGCTTAGGCCAAGGCTGAACCCCAAATCCTTAACTACTTGGGGTGTTAAACAAGGTAAGAACTTTCACCCCTGTTAACTATACTTACTGTCGGTTGCCAGCTCCATCACAGTTGGTTCGTTTCGCCAGGCACGGAAGAAAACGTACCTTGTTAAATAAAAAAAAATAAAAAAAAGAATCTATTGATTAATAAATGATATTTGTGAAACTGTTGTATAAAAGCAATATCACACTCAAGGTTGTGCTCCCGCGCTGATTTACAACATAAGTTAAAATTTGGATTTGCAAGCACATCCTGTCTATGCGCACATGTTGTTATAACACACGGCTTCCTTAGCCTTAGGTCAGGGCAGTTCTGTAGTTGGTGACAGACACATCGTACACTACACAGCTGTTGATCCACTGGTGTTTCCACAGCAACATGAGCCTCCACACACACACACACACACACACACATTTTAACACAGAGACACACATTCTCACAGTGAGCGCAAGTGACATGCTGATTTGATCTGTACCTGAAAGAGCATCTAGCTGTCCACATGCATGAGAGTTAGCCTTGATAGATGGGCATAATGGAATCAGAGAACAGAGAAATGAGACAAGACGGAAAATGTCACAGTTAATCAGAATCTCACTGAGTGATGTGTGGCATCCTCTGGAGATCATCTGTCACCCAATGACCAATCATATTTAAACAACAACGACGACGACGACTACAACAACAACAATCGTCCACAGTGACAAAAAGCTGCCATACACTTCATAGTGCTGTCATGTTTTAAAAAACATTATAGAACATAGGTTGAATTAGGGATTAATACATGTTTTTTTGTCTATAACAACTTAATTGATATTAGAAACTGTCAAACGCCTCATTTACCAAATATAAATATCATGAGCCAAAAAGAAGATTTTTAAACACATTAAACACAGTAATAAATCACTTCAAGCTTCAAAACATGCTTCTAGAAATTAAAAGAAACTGAAGAAGAGAAAATTCTGTCTGACACAATTTGCCTGATGTGTCCCAATGCAAATTTGCACAATATATTTGTTAAGATTTTAGAGGCGTTTCATCCACCCTGTGATCCTCTGTGAGCCTTCTTACCCTGCATTTACACGGCAATCACCCGTTCTGTATAACGACTCCTAAACACCAGAGATGGTCACAATCACCAGGATGCCATCCTGTGCACATGCACCTTCCAACAAAGCCACAAAAGAGATAAAAAGATGCAGTGTTTGCAATAATTACTGCTGTCATATATACATACAGTCATCTTTGTCTTCCTTCTCTGGAGACATCAGGAGTTTAACATAATGCCTCACAATTACCTGTATCTGATTTGTTTGGTTTTAGAATTAAACCAGAAGTGGATGTAGTCTAGACTGAAAGGAGTTTGGTTTATGAACCCTTTTACTATGTCTATAGAAACACAATCAAATAAATCAATACATACAAGATGCTGTGGGGAAAAAAGAATACACTTTTGGTTCACAATTTATAACATGCAACAAAATTTGATGATCAGCTACTTGAGTTAGTCTCAACCACATGGCCTGTGGTGCCTTATGGAAAGCATTCTATCTAGTGTGAGTACTGAGTAAGCTAGGGAACCTTTTTTCAAGCTCAATGTTTTCAATCAGCCACCCAATAATAATTCACTCATCATCGTCTCATCATCTACACTGCTTTATCCTGCGTACAGGGTCGCGGGGGGCCTGGAGCCTATCTCACGAGAATAAGGGCACAAGGTGGGGTACACCCTGGTCAGAGTGCCAATCCATACACCCATACACACACACACACACACACACTCACAAGCTCATCCACACACATTACAAGCAATTTGGGAACACTAATCTAGTCTAAACTAGTCTAATCTGCACATCTTTGGACTATGGGAGAAAACTCACCCAGCACGGGGAGAACATGCAAACTTCATGCACACAAACTTGAAACGGAACTCAAACCCGGAACCTGGAGGTGCAAGATGACAGTGCTAACCACTACGCCACCGTGCCGCCCCATAATTCATCAGAATAAATTTTTTAGTTTTTATGTTTGTTGTATTACAGAAGGATCAGAAGATGGTTGTATTTTAAGGCTATGTAATGCAGCAATTACAGTAGATCAGGCTTCTGGAGCACACCACCAACAGATCAGAGATAATCACAAATTAAAGTTGTCTTTGTTCCAAAAGTTGCATGATAGGACCCTTAATTAGTATGGATTTTAAAAGTATGAAAGTGTGAATTCCATACTTAAAATAAAAAAAGGCACGACTCTCCCAATCATGCTACTCATTTGTTGAATCCTGTGGGATTCCAGTCCTGATTCAAATCATTAGTCTCAGCCAGATGCCCTGTGAGCCTTTTTCCACTTACTGTTTATATCTGTATTCCTTTAAATTGCATTATTATAATATTAGATTGAATATCTGTTCAATCTGAATAATATATTAGCTTTTATTTTCATCCTCATTCCACTTAAGCATGAAGTAAAGGGAACCTCGCCCCCAAAGGCTGCCAATTGGCTCCTATCATTTTTCCTGCTACTGTGAATGTTTTTTACATTCTAATAATTTAATGCAATGGTTGCGCAACTCTTTGACACCTTACCTTCTATTGGCACTGATAGCCACATTAGCCATCACTTACCGACCTGTTCATGAGTTATAAGCTTTTTAAGCTTAATAAGAGAACTCAAGTTAGTAAAAAAAAAACACAATGGTCATATGAGAGTGGTTATATAATTATACAGTATATAACAAACTAATAAAGCCTTTAATATGATTAATTTGTGCTTTAGTAAGCAAAAACCTAGCCAGGTGATATTATTCCTTTGAATAATTTTATGTTCGCTTTGCTTTGTCTGTGTCTTGGTCCTGTTAGATTTGTAATACACTTGTTGCATTTGTAATTTTTTGTTTTACTTGTTACATTTTCTGAATAAATTGTAATGGGTGTACAATTGATGTATTCAAGCAGGTGCTTTTAAGAGCCTTTGATGGCAATTTTGCAGAAGAGGCACAGCTGAAAGATCTCAGACAAGTATGTTCAGAGCAGAAAAATCATGAATTCTGTCTTATTCGCCTCAGAAAACTGACTGTATTATTTTACTGTCAGACAGCCTTCCCTGCCTCAGAAAGGAGAGTCACAAATATGTTTGGATGCTTTTAAGAAGCATACTGTTTGCTACGGTTGTGCCTCATTAGGTTTGGCCATAGCAGTTGCCCATGTAATGGAGCCCCCTGGTGTGGTAATTGCTGGATTCCAGCCAGAACTGTCCTAGCCATCTGATGCTCCTATGCTTCAGTGCAGGTGCTGCCAATTGTGTCTAACTGTGGCTATCAAACCGTGGTGTGCTTTAAGCCCACCTGCCGTCAGGAAAGCACAACTGAGTGCATAATCATAATACTGCACAAATTGAATGTTTGCCTTAGGATTTTTGTTGACTATGATCTAGGATTAGAGCACATGACACATTGCAAAGTTATGCTCTGCTAATCCAGCATTTCTATCAATTCCCTGCATCCATTACATGTAAGACGTGCCAGAGCCTACTTTAATAAGCGCACTGACAGTGAGTATTCCAGAGCGCGAGGAAAGTGTTTACTCATTATTTTGGAGGAGAAATGAGTTGCCGTCACATCTAACAATAGTTATACTTCGCTGATGTTTGGGCCAGATTCATCTGAAAGTACAGAATGAAAAAAAAAAATGACTCTAAACGACTGAAAAGCTTATGGTTACTTTACTAAGACATGTTGCTTTTTGTCAAACAAATGTGTTTTAACCTGTCAAGCTCCAGGCTCCCACTGTTAGAAATGTTTCACTGCTCACTTATCCGTGTGTCCTTTTTGACAATGGTGTAATCTGCTTGTTGCATTTGCAGAACCACTGTTTACCTCCTTGCTTGAAGACTCGGTACAAGATATAAATTCCCGCATTTAAAACAAGCAGTGTGCATCAAGAGGTTTAATTATTTTTCACATGTACCTTACAGCACAGTGAAATGATTTTTTAAAATTACATATCCCAGTTAGGAAGCTGGGGTCAGAGCACAGGGGCAGCCAGGACACAGCAGGGTTAAGGGCCTTATTCAAGGGCTTAACAGTGGGAGCTGGGGATTGAACACCAACCTTCTGTTTAATAACTCAGATCCTTAACCATTTGAGCCACATGCATCAATTGCAGGACAGTATGAGAATTAACAGCTCTGGTCTGTTCTAGAGTATATTTGTATAAATTATGTTTAATAGCTTGCTTATTCAAGGGCCCTCCTCTGTTTCTAATAAACAGTTGGGTCACAACAGTCGTTCTATACTGAACACATTTATTTAACCTCTAAAGACATATAGTTTTGAAAACCTGTACATTTAAATTTCATATTACTAGTAACATGAGATGCCATGTTGGTTTTATATCATTTTTAGAACCAGTATATTAAAATTTAATATTGCTGGTATCTTAAAGGCGTTTTTATGGCACATGGCTTCAAAAGAGTAGTTACAAAATTCTAGTGTGCATGTTTCCACATTTACTTAGAAATACAATTTCTGGTAATGAATAATTAATACAGGATGTACATCAAAGAGCAGCTATACTAGGCATACACCAAATGGCATTTGAAGCTTGTATCCTGTGGAAACATCCCTTAACAAAATCAAACTGTCAAAGTTACACCTTCTTCAGAATTATTATTTTACAGCAGGTAAGTGTTCAACATATACAGTAAAACATAGAATAAAAAGCATGTGAAGTAGTTTCTTAACTCCAATTCAGAGAACATTCATCGACTCTTGTGTGGAGAAGCTGAGGGCATTGCTATGTCCAATTAAATGTCCTGATCAGGCTTTTTTTTTTCCTTTTTAAAGCATACTGTAGTCATATCTAACATCCTAGAATCTAGTCCAGGCATGATGCTAATCATTGTGGTATGATTTAGTACTTATCCAATGCAATGCCATTCTTCAACATCACAACATCAATATCACATTCTCAATCATTTAATACATTATTTGTTATGGATTGCATACAGTAAGTGTAAATATACACAAAAAACGCTGTTTGGATTTTAATAAGCAAATGCCCAAGAACCTTTGATTTTTGTAGTAACTGCAGTGATATTATGTTTCAGTTGGCAACAGTCCTTTGCACTCAAGCTCATGCACTGAGCAGCATCTCATTTCTTAAACAACTGTGGTCATGAAAAAGATGCTATTATGTTTCAGAATGGTCAAATTATTGGCCTGCATCAGGCAAAGAAAACAGACTGCTGAAATTACTAGAATTTGGTTAAGAACTGTCCAACACATCATTAAAACTTGGAAGGACAGTGCTGAATCATCTACTTCATGGAAGAAATGTGTTTGGAAAAAAAAAAAAATCATGAATGACCCTGATCAGAACTCACTTAAAAAATGGGTGAAGTTGCATCATAAATTTAAGTTAAAAAGTGAACATAATTACATTTAAATCCCACTATGTAACAAGAACAAAGGATTGGAACTAAAAGATAAGAAAACCACTTATTCATTAGGCTAATCAGAAGAAAGGCTTCAATTTGCTGGAAAGCATAAAGATTAGACTTTGAAGCGAAACAAAAGGGTCATGGGGTCTGATGACATCAGATGGACCCGATTCCAGAGGGATGGGCGTCAGGATAGGAAGGGAAGTACATGAAGTACTGCGCCCATCATGCATAGTGCCCACTGTACAAGCCTCTGGAGGTAGTGTTATGATCTGGGATTGTTTCCGTTGGTCAGGTCTAGACTCAGCAACATTATGTGGCAATAAAATGAAGCTACAGTAGCTGACGACCTGAATGTACTGAATAACCTGATTATCACATCAATGTATTTTATGTTCTCTGAAGGCACATACATATTCCATGACTAAAAATTGTGAAACAGTGGTTCTGGAAGCATGAGGAATCATTTTCACACATGAATTACCACCATAGACTCTATACCTTTACCTTAATTCCATTAAAAGTCTTTGGGATGTGCCGGAGAACACTTTCCCATGATTAATATGTATTAATGTACCTTTGGATGGAATTAATGTTGTGACGTTGAAAAAGGTTGTTGAACCTATACAATGGCTAATATGCATCACACAGATGAATTTAATATATTTAAATGTCATGTATGTTTTAAGGAAACATAAGCCCAAAACTTTTAATTACTGTATTATCAGGTTAACACCACTGAGGCACTAAATGTCAGTTTCCAGACATGCTCTTCCAGGATTATCTTCACCTCTGGATCATTATTAAGGTTATTTAGATTCGGTTGAATGTGTGTACCTTTATCTAGATTTTGTTCTTCACCACCCATGTTAAGGTTCGTGTCTTGTTTGTTGTTTAGAATCATGTTCAAACATGTTCATGTTCCTAGTCTTTTTTGATTACTCTGTTTATGTTTCAGTTATTCGTAATAACTAAGAGAAACCTGCTCTTGCTTTTGCCTTCATCTCAAAGTCACGACAATTATGCCAGTCTGGCACTCATCCAAGCTACATAAAAAGTCTCTAATTTTTTATTACTTAGCATGAGAAAGTTTTATAATCTCAGCTCTGGGCTGAACAGTAAGGATCAGTCAGTCAAGAAAATTCTGTTGAAGTTCTTTTTTTTAATCACCCACTTCAGATATTTGACACTTTAAACCAAAGAAAGTGCTGAAAAAAATTACATTTCTCACTTTATGATTTATAAATTCATAAGCTTTGCCACAGAAAGGGAGAAACGGTTCAATGGAAATAAGTTTTGTTTTGAGTTAAATTACTCACCGGTGGTTTAATGTAAACACTGAACATTTTTTACTGAAATAAAGAAGTAGTGCAATACAATGTACAAGCATAAAATCATGTAACACAAAGGGAGTTTAAACACACATGTACCTCATTGGAAATTAAATAACATACTGTCATTATTCTATGTGATATATTTAAGAGCAGCTTGGAAAACATTAAGCAATTACAAAATATTGTTGGATATCCTTTTCAATTTTTTTTGCTGTTTATGGTTTATTTTTTCCATTAAATTGCTACTTTTAACAGTCTTAGACCACATATTTCAGGTTTGTACATAATAATTTAACATAATTAAAAATATATATTCTTGGATTTTTTTATATATCAATATATACAAAGAAGCCATGTATTTATGCATTTGGAGTACAATAAACAAGTATGTTACCACTGTGCTGGCTCTCCCCTACTGGATTTCTTCGCCGCCTTTTGCCTTCTTTGGTCCTCAGCAAAAGAAGTATTACAGCAAATATCTAAATACTTATATATTTACCTTGTGTTGATGCCTAAGTAGTAAAGTTAGACATAGCATTGCCATTAACTATAAATCTAACTTATGGATAAACATTTCACCAGCAGATGACAGTAATGCGCCTTATGGGATTCCAGCCACTACACAAATAAGTAAAATATGTTTGCATTAGATAGTGTGTATATACTTGACACTGTTCCTGAACAGCTGACCTTCATGTCTTAAAATAACAATTGACTGTTGTTGTTACTTGCTGTAATTACATATGTGTTATTTCATAATTTTAAGAAAATCCAGCAGAATGTTTTAGAATGTAGGAAAAAAAAGTCCAAACTTTTCAACTATATATATATATATATATATATAGTTGACACAATACTGTATA
>JAOVVB010000010.1:12676664-12691820 GCA_028570985.1 Heterobranchus longifilis | reverse complement strand
AATAACACATATGTAATTACAGCAAGTAACAACAACAGTCAATTGTTATTTTAAGACATAAAGGTCAGCTGTTCAGGAACAGTGTCAAGTGCATTTGCAAAACCCATTAAACACCATGATGAAATTGGTTCCCATAAAGAACTTCTCAGGAGGGTAGGACTAAAACTTACCTCTGCTGCAGAAGTTCATTTAGAGTTACCAGTCTCAAAAATCACCTATAGCCATTATATATATATATATATATATATATATAGATAGATAGATAGATAGATAGATAGATAGATAGATAGATAGATAATATTGTAGTGAACTAAAAATATTGTAGTGTGCAAAAGTCTCATTTCTCCCTATTTTGCTTCCAAAGAGACAGACTTTCTTGCATTTTAATGGGATCTTAGGAAGTTCTCCTGGCTTTCTGGAGAGTTTTTTTTTTTATGTTCCTGACCAGTTTCAGAGTAATGTTTTTTGTTTGTTATTCCAAACAGTGACTTATAAATCTTTAGCATAAAAAACTTAAGGCATGAACCAGTGAGAAGCAGGTGCAGGTGGTTGGAACAGACAAGAGGGGAAATGAGGTTGTTACATAAACAACCAGTATTTAAATTGTATCTTTAGACACTGCAATCTGTTGCAGTAAAACATGTATTCCCATTTCTTAATTTAATTTAATTTAATTTGAAGAAATAAAGATTGGCTCAAGACTTTTGCACAGTACGGTAAATTAGTTAGTTCTTACAACCAGCAGGCTGCTTTTTTATCCATGATGCTGCTTTTGTTTTTTCCGTGAAAATGTCACTATTCTCCTTCTTTAAAATAAATGTAGTTTTATTTATAGGGCACTAACTCTGAATAGGATTCTCTGTTTTACTTCAGAACGTAAATCCTTTCTTCTATCCTTTCTCACCCCAGTGATTAACCGCTAGGGTCAGCCACAGCCTGTGTGGACTTGACTGCACTGTTTAAAACTTGATGATGAAGAACATGGCTTTAAGTTTTTCCTTCCCTAAAGACTTGAATCCCATGGTTTCTATTCATAAACATTACTGAATGGATCCCAGGGAAAGGCTTGCATGATTGTGCATGTGTCTTTTACTGTGGTGTAAATTAATGAATGAAAGTGGTAATTAGTTCCTGTTAGTGTCAAAACATTTTTGACTCCATCATATTTATAGTGCCACTCCTGAGGATAGACCCTATTGCATGACACTCGAGACCAAATAGTGCTCTTAACCTAATCATGACACTTTATCAATGGGTGGAACATTTGAACAGAGTCAACTTTGTTAACTCTGTGCCAACAAGTAGGCTTGTGCTATATTTCGTATGGTTTAATACTGTGTAAATAGATAATTTGTGGTGATTTGTGATGATCACATATCTTAGAGTGTATGACAAAAAGTCATACACTCTAAGATTCATTTCAACTGACTTTAGCTTTGATGAGAAGGCACAGTATGGTGGCCACTTCGGGTGTAAAAATGATTCCTCATGCTACCAGAAGCACTCCTTCACAATTTGAGTCCTGGGTTATGCCCCAAAAAATCCATTCATGTGACAAACTGGTCATTCAGCACATTCAGGTCGACATCTGTTTTTATTTTATTGCCACATAATTTTGCCGAGCCTAGACCAGACCAACTGAAGCAACCTCAGATCATAACACTGCCTCAAGAGGCTTGTTCTATGGGCATTATGCACGAGTGCATCACTTCATGTACTTCCCTGCTTACCTGGACGTACATCACTCTTAAATAGGGTCAATATAAACTCATCATGACCCTTTTTCCCATTGCTCCAAAGCAAGTTTTATGCTCCTTAGCTAACTGAAGCTTTTTTTCTGAATTGTTTCACTAACAAGGGGTTTTCTTATGGCTAGAGCTGTTTAGTCCCAATCCTGTGAGATCTCATCACATGTGAAATATGGAAATGCTCTTACTTTAACTATTAAACACAGTTCTGATTTCTGCTGTCAATTTTTATGATGCAATTTCACTAAGCAATACTGTGATCTTCGATCACAGTCATTCATGATTTTTTCCAAACCACATTTCTTCCACAAAGTTGAAGCTTTAGTATTACCTTTCTAGATTTTAACGATACATTAACCAGTTCTCTGCCCAATTCCAGTAATTTCAGCAATCTCCCTAGTTGTTTTCCTTGTTTAATGCCGGTCCTTCCAAAACAGACAGTGAATAGGTATATAAATGCCATGGTATAAATAGACGTGAAGGGTTAAGTCTCCTTAATTGCATTTTTGTCATCAACATCTTATTATGTGCCGTTACCACATAGGCCCAAAATAGATCATGTTGCACTTTCGTGGACACGTATGCAAATGTAGGAAAACTGGTTCTTTTCCAGCCCTTAGAGTAGATTTATGAAGCTTAACAATTATAATTAAGGCTCTGTTAGGTTATTACACAAATGAATGCCCCTAAATAAAACTTTTACTTGCCTAATTTTAGTACTTTCACTGTAACATGTTTTTGATTGGAAAGGTGTAAATGAGGTAAAATAAACAGTGGAAACAGGGCAGATTATTTAATCTATTTTTTTCCCATTAAAATCCCTTGGGGTGATACTAAATGTAGACAGACGAGCATGTCACAACTATACAGATATATGTGTTCTTCGTCTTTCAAGCCATCAAATGTCAGTAGGGAATGTCCTGGGAAATAGCTGATAAGTAGAATCAGATGTGTTAATTGAATAAAACGGTAATATTTGCATTAATGTGGCCTTCCAGGACCGAAGTCTGGCGGGCTGCTCACGGTACACACCTAGCTATACAGTAAAATGAAATAATCCAGAAAAAATCGAAAGAACTCACAATCCTTAAGTGGAAAACAGTGTGAGAAGTACTGAATTCATCTGACTGCAGAAGGTTAGCTGCTGCTTTGTCCAAAATGCTTCTGAGAACTGAATGAAAATACTTCTAAGTTTGGTTTTAGAGAACAGTTGGAGTTTGATAGCTATTTGTGAGCTGTCCATCAGGAAAGTAATGTGGGGTGGTAAACAGGAAGAAACTGGAAAACATACTTGTGTGCTTGCCAATCACTGCATAGGTGCACAGCACGTTTGGACATTTTGTATTCTGCTAGCTGAGCCAAAATGCTTTTCCAACCTTTCAAAAGCTTCGGAAGTCTAATCAGAAAGAAAGCATAAAAAAGGAAAAAGAAAAAGGCACCATTATAAAGACACCAATATAAAGGCAAATGTTATAAGGAAAATGTTTTTCTGATTTTTCATTCATTCTTCTATACCACTTTTCCTGGACAGGGTAGCGGGGGCCTGGAGCCTATACCAGGAGACTTTAGTCACAAGGAAGCGTACACATTGGACAGGGTGCCAATCAATTACAGGGCACGCACACAACATACACACTCACACAGACACTAGGGCAATTTGGGAATGCCCATTAAACTAATCGGCATGTTTTGGACTGTTGGAATAAACCAGAGTACACGGAGGAAACCTGACAAGCATGAGAAGAACATGCAAACTTATACCCATTCATTTAATATTAGCCACAACTACCGCATTATACAGAAAATATGACACCATTTATTATGAGTTAGCTTTTAGCCTTGTTTCCAAAGCTAATAGCTAATAAAAATAGTTTTCATTTTTTTCCCAGTACTATTTATCCAAAAGGTGAGGAGAATAAACCATGGAGGAGATGAACAGTACTACAAGTTTCTCTTTGTGTCTTTCCAAATAGTATGGTATAGAATCTCTTTCTCCTTACACCAAGTAGTGCCCTTGTTAGAGATGGATTTGGGATTCAGTCTTATATTAGAAGCTTTGTAGCTCATGAGCCGGAGGAAAATCATGCTCACGTTAACTAACGGTAGCTAAACATTCAAAACACAACATGGACGATTCAGAACAACTTAGCAAGCACTGTTTAAGGTGACATAACATTAGCAGAGCTGTGCTTCCGTGGCTGGTTTTGGCAGGCAGTTGCTCTCTACTTTTTCCACTACTGCGTAGCGCCACTGAATCTTTTAGACGTACAGAGTACAGGACTGTACTTGCCTACTCGTACCCATGCTAATACTGCTGTTACTGTAGGTGTAATGCAGTCAGCATGATGTCATAATTCCAGGTTGCTAGGTAACATTTGTATCCTTTTTCAAGGGCATCAACATTATTTTAGGGAGATTTTTTTCCATCTTTTTTTTTTTTTTTACCAAGATTCTCAAATGTGCCAAAGAGCTGCACACTGTGCCGAACAAAAGTGCAAATACTTTATAAAATCACTATTGTGCATAAACGTAAGGGCTATTAGGTGCTCAATTTAAGATCTAATTCTTTCATTCATTGTAATTTACTAATTTAACCGAAACACTGTGTGTAAGGCAAAAATACATTCTGAAAAGGGACACCAGGCCATCACAGGGCACAAGCCACATACTGTACACCATCAGACACTTATTTACCCCTACAGGGAATTTAGAATAGTACATCCATCTACAACCATTTTTGAGGAGTATAGAAGGAAACTGAAGAACCCAGAAGAACTATATGTAGACACAAGACAAAGAAATAAAGCGCATACAAACAGTAACTCAACAAACAACCTAAGTAACCTGAGCTCGGGAATAAAGCAGGGACCCTGGAGCTGTGAGGCAGCAACACTACACTCTAAAACCTGTCTAAGATGTAATTAGAACTTGAAATAAAATCAGGACAGGAAATTGTGAAGAACTGATGTAACCAGATAGGTTACAGTTTTTATAAATACAGATTAAGCAACAAAAATCAGACAAAAACATAAAGCACTTATTAAATATTTGACTAAATCTATTGAAACTTTTCGGACTAGCACTGAAACTAAACCCAGATTGTGTGACTGAAAACCAGTTAAAAAAGTAAAGCTTTGGATTTACAAAAAATCCTACTGCTTACTGGATTTGAATTTATCTTGTCCTAATACTTTTGGCCCTATACTACGGCAAATGCACATATCTTAGGCACATGCAAAGCCATGTAAAGTTGTTGTTGATCTTTCAGCTGCTTCCATAGAGGGGTCGCCATAGCGGACCATCTGATCCTCACACAACTTGGCACAGGCTTTACGCCAGATGCCCTTTCTGACGCAACCCCTTCCATTTTATCCGGGCTTGAGGCTCGAGTGGCTGGGGTTTGAGAACTCGGTAGAAACTGAACCCAGGCCTTCCGCATGACAGGCGAGAAACCTACCACTGAGCCACCAATGCCCATGCAAAGGAATGTAAAGACGCCTCCAAAAAAGTTTCTACAGAAAAATATTACAAAGTGCAGTAAAGTCATTTATCCTGGGGTTTTTTGTTTTTTTTTAAATTAAGGACTATTTGTGTAGTTCTGGTTTGTTGGTCATAGTTTTACTAAGTATCTTGGAGAATTTTCCACAGTTTCTCTGGAGACTTTGACTGTTACACTTGCTTCTTCTTCTTTTTTAACAAACATTTTTGGTCTGACAAGTCTATTATGTAATATGTTCATTTCTTTGCTAACATGTAAACTTGCACCATGGAGGTGCAAGGCGACAGTGCCAACCACTAAGCTACCCGGCTACACAAGAGTATTTTTATGTTATATTGCTTAATATGACCTCTCAAATCATCAAAACTAATCATTGTTTAACCTTTTAAAGTTTTTTTAATTAATGGTCAAATCTCCCAATACACACAGATCCAGAGTTGTTGGAAAGAAATTGACCCTCTTCTCTAGACAAAGCATGGTTTTACAAGGTACAGTATGTGATATTCATATTTTGCTCGCTGATATAATATCACTAATAATTAATACATAAGCCAATTACTAATTTCAAACCAAATCCAACATCATAACTCCAGGATAGTTTTAATGTTAAATTTAAAAATTTTAAAAATCAACCAAGTCTTGTGGGGAAAAAAAGACTGAAAAAAGCATTTATTTTCTGCAGCAGCTGGGGACAGTGTGGGTGGTTTCCCGTTCCTAGATGGTGTCACTTGATTATAAGCAACCCAGTAATTTAAACACAAGCAAAACTAATATAGCTTATTGTTCTTTTAGATGGCATGGTGGTGCAGCTGGTAGTGATGCCATCTCTTGGGGTCCCGAGTTCAATTCTGAGCTCAAGTTAGTGTCGGAGTGAGTTTCCTGCAGCTTCTCAAATTTCCACCCACCTTCAAAAAACATGCAGGTAGCTGACTCGGCTGTGGTAAATTGCTCCAATGTGTGTGTGCATCCAAAGTGTATTCCTGCCTCATGCGCAGTGTTCCATGGATGCATTTCAGATTCACTGTGACCCTGACCAGAATAAAGCACTCACTGAAAAATGAATAGCGATATGTGTGCATGTGTTTGGGTATGAGTGTGTGTGGCACTTTGTGTGTGTGTGTGTGTGTGTGTGTGCGTTGAGTAAAAATGATGTGTGCCTTGTAATTTCTCCTCATTGTTTCTGTTTATTAGCAACTGATAAGTATCGAAATTAATCAGTTTCTTCAAACAAGAAGAGGTTTGGCAAAGCCATCGGTCCTTATATGAGGATCTTACATGAATATACACACAATGTAGTTGGTAGAAACGTCCTCATATGATGGTCTCAAGTGGTTAAATATAATTCTGATGCTCCCATCACAGATCTGCAGCATTTCCAGGTGACATGCACTCCGTTTGTTAATCAACCTTTTTCAGTGTTTCCAATATCCTGTGCCCTAATGCAGAAAAAATAACGCTACACTGAAACCACCTCTAACCCTAACCCTAACCTCAGTATGGATATCATTTAGCATATTCAAATGTTAGCAGAATGTCAAAATGATCACGTCCTTTGATTATAATTCAGGCATCTGTAGCCCATAGAAAGAAATACCAGCTACAAACATGCATGCAATAATGAAATAACACTTTACAATTGTGTTGAGCAGAAAAGCATCTCAAAAGGCATAAAATCCCAAACATTAAGGCAGATAAGCTACAAGCGTCGTATTCAGATTGGGAATCACTCCTAATTATCCTTTCTGGTTGAGCGTACACTATGTGTGGTTTTAAGCTGACGCTTCTCATCGTTTTACTTTTCCTTCCCGTTTTGTGTCTTTAATGTTTGTTTACTTTTGTTATCTTTTTAATGATCTTGTCTACTGTTTGTCGGCTGTGGCAAAACTCCACACCCATGCTTGAGCGGTGGGTTTCCCTGGGTTTTGATCATGTGATTTTACAAATGACTCATTTTTAAGCTGCAACAAAATCATACCGATTTGGGAACACATTAGAATTATCCTTTAGGGTGTCTGCATTAAGAAAATGAAAACTGCTGTTAATATTAAAGATGCGTTTAACTGTGTGACAGGTTTGTGGAAGTGTATGTTTACCTAACATGCTTTAATAATATTAATCTGTGTCTTCTTGAGGAGGGGTTCCATGTATTTTTTGGGTGCTTTGAAAACACCTGCTGTACAGTATTCAGACGGTACCCAGTGGAAATGAGTGAAAATCAGTGGAATGTTCTCGAGCAAGACCTGGGATTTGCTTACATGCTAATTTCACCCCAAGAGACAGAATATGTCAGTTCCTAATGATGACAAAACTGAACCAACAAGAACTTGTTATGGCTTACAACAAAAACTGCCATTCAGAGCTGTTTCTGAATTTTAGGAGCCCTAAGTGACAACCTCCTGGTGGCTCAGGAGACTTCCATGTAAATGTGATAAACAGGTGATCCATATGCATCCGCTTAGGCTAAAGAAAATCGTGATGTACAATTCAAAAATTTTAAACAATTACTTTTTTATAATAACATTTACTAATCTATATAACAGCCTGAACAGTCTTTTAATTAAATTTTAATGGAGGTCTCCTTAATATTCTTTTTTCAGCATAATCATTATGGTAAATGTATGCTAACAAAATCAAAACTTGTGTTCAGGGACAATGACACTGACCTTCTATGACCTCATTATACACTTATGCAAATCTATTCATTAACAGCTAGCATCCCATGCAATAGTTTTTCATTATCTGACCATCTATACATGGAGTATCTATCAACCATCAGGATGCATTCTGAATGTTATTTTATATATATTAATACCATATGGGTACAATATCCAGTGTCAATTTTTAAATTACTATTCATGCAGTGGCAACATCATTTAGCATGTCAGCAAGACAAATCTGGCATTTCTAATGCCATGTCAAAAAGAAAGACAGAGTAAGTCAGAGTGTCCAGAGTGAATGTACTGTAAGTGGGCAATACAGAAAACGGTGGTATGTCTATATGACAAATTATGTCATTGCTTTTCCCTGATTATATGACCTATTAATCTGAGGAAAGGCAGAGTTTCTGCTAAAATCACTCCTGTCATTAGATTTTATGGTTGGAGGGACAAAGGTGTCAGTCATGATGAAGGAGAAACTGGACTATGCTCTTTGAAATTGAATTTTTAAAACTAATTTCTGCTTAGCTAAATCCCTCATTCACAGACTATCAGTCCTAAGCAAACACTTCAAATGATCCAGTTCCTGTAAAGCTTCTTTTACGAACCAAAAAAAATGTCACTACCAGAATTACCATACACTGAACCCTACGATAATCTGACTCTTACATTGTTTCAGGTATAGTGTGGGATAGAGAAAGTGGTGAAATGTAGGCGTACACATTGTGCCTTTGGTTTACAAACCAGAAAATAACTAAAAACAGCTGCTTTTTAATTGTTGGTCTTTCGGCTGCTCCCGGCTGGGGGTCACAGCAGACCGTTCGGTCCGCACATACAAGCTTGGCACAGGTTTTACGCTGGATGCCCATCCTGATGCCCAACCCCCTCATTTTATCCGGGCTTGGGACCAGCACTGCATCCAGTGGCTGGGAATCGAACCCAGGCCTTTCACATGGTAGGCGAAACACCTACCACTGAGCCACCAGTGCCCTATTTTGTACTTTTTAATTGTTAATTTTACATTATTTATGCATGTAACAAACAACAGAAAGAAGAATATGCATGTATTGTTAAAAATTGTTATACAACAGCAGTTGTAAAAGCAGATAATTATGTGCTTTATTCTGATGTTATCATTTCTATAGTAAAAGGTCATACACAGGGATTATAAGGCATAGTTTAACAAAGATTAAATACATAACAACTGAAGTATTATTAATGCCATGTTTGTTAAAATAAAAACAGATTTGTTTTAAAGAAGAAAAAGAATGTGGTTTAGGGTTCGCTGCAAATGCAAAAAAGAAAAAAAAAAGAATCGCATAAGAGATTGCAAGCCCATCATTCTCATTGACGACAGATGTTCAAATATTAGTATTGATGGAGATGACGTACCTTAAAAGAGGAGCAATCCCAGGAGCATAGGTATTAAATCGACTGGGTCTGCCAGTGAAATCTCATTTATATATGCACACACTAAGGCTTTGCAAATCAAGTGATCGATTTATTTGTGCATGTGTTAGTCTTAAGGAAGATCTGTATCTTGTATTACAAACTCCGTTTTACTAACATATTGTCATACCTTTTGCAGTATTGGACAATTGGAATCAGGACCTGTTCTCATTAGCACAGACTCGGGGGAGACGTGTGGCTGGGAAAGAGTGCCTCTGCGGATGTAATTAATTTTGCATGCTAATCCAGATTTTACATCCTAGAGGACTGACAATTTACAGTCATATTTACTGACATATCTACTGTAAGTTGCTCGGCCAGATGAGTGCTTTAGAGTTGCTAATAGCCACAGAGTACAGGAGACACTAATTAAGGGCTCATGTGATCTCAGCTCTACTTGCTTTATGACTCAGACAAGTGAGCAAACTGATGTGAACTGTCTAAAGAAAATGCCTTATTGTATGGTATTATATTACATAATTTATATATTATATAATTATTTCCTTATTATAGTGATAGATTTCATTCCTTTCTGTGTTTTTCTTATTATTGCATTACACTGGACTTGAATGATATGGTCTTTGGGCATGACCTAAACTGGAAGTATAACAATTTATAAGTCAAATTGTGCAAGACATAGACATAGCTTGAATTATGGTAATAAGACAGCAGTTTAGAGGTGACTTTGCATTATGTTGCGATAAAAAAAATGTCAAAAATAGTTTGCCTTTAATGCCTTAAATTCAAAGACTGGTCAAGCTGTACATGAATCTCATATCTTGCTTCAAAACCATTAAGTTATAAAATATGACACCTTTGATACCACTGACAGGCTTCTATTACTTAAATATTTTATCACAGCACATACTGAATGAAATGTGCCAGTGTAGTTTAGTGTCTTATCAGTCATGTGACCTTTCCCAAATTCTGCGACTGGTTCAATTTCACTCAATAAGCTTTTTCTCTGTTAAGGGGATATTCTGTGTCCCTCGCCTTCCCAAGTCTGGCCTCCTCAGCCTAATGACACACAATTCACACGAAGGCTTGAGTTGCGCTACACTAAGCTATATTCTTAAAAGCTTTTCAAAATCCTTTGCAATGTCATTCTTTCAAATAGGCTTTACTGATTACAGTTCGTATTCATTCTTTCAGACTCTGCTGACCATATAAATCCAAAAGAGGCCTCTGAGTCGCCTGTGTTTTAACAGGTCACCACGTATTATGCAAATACAACTGTGGATTTTATTACAATTATGGAAATTAGCATATGCTTCATGCACAGCTTTAGTAACATGTGCTAACATGAGTTAAACTCTCCTTCCTTCCTACTTCAGAGCTGAGGTGGTGTATTGATTAAGACTGCAATGCGACGCTTCATTCGATCCTGGGAAACTGGGAGCGGCAATAACACCCTGCTAGATTAATCTGACAAATTGTCTGACTTCATGACAAAAAGCACACAATAATGCCTGATCTTTTCATGCAGCCCTATCCTTATCTACGGATGATCTCATATTCTGATCTATAACTACATCTGGACTCACAGTGTATGTTGTTCCATCCAGTCTGATTTGCTCATGCTCTCTTCTAAATAAACATACCAGATGAATGATGTAGGCCTTTCATTTGCCCCTTCAGATGAAGACTGGAACCACGTGGTGCATTACAAATCTAAATGCCTCTGATTATTCTGCTTCCTTTCCTTTCTTTTCATTTTAAGCTTTTGCCATTTTTTTTTATATAAATGTAAAATATATATTATATTGCGGTTGAGTTTTATATCATGAACTATTAAACAAGCACATGGAAACTAGGAATATAACCAAATGTGAATGCTTTATTTGAATTAAGCAAGTAATATGGTTTAATAAACATCAGTATGTTAGATAAATAGGAGGCATTCATTCAGGATAGAGAGCTTTTTCCTTCAAACCACAGAAAAAACATACATTTGTGTCACTCACTCATCTTCTATACCGCTTGTCCTGTACAGGGTTGCAGACGACCTGAAGCCTAATCTGCATGAGAGAAACCAGAGTGTCCTTTAATGTAATTTGTACTTTTATTGGACAGTGTTTGCTTATGTTATTTATATCAACTAACCTTTTCAGTGATCGACAGAGCAAACCACCATTTGTGTTTATTAATCTTGCAACTATACTCCACATGCTCCTTCTCAGACACTTCTGGTGACATGTCATGGTGATGTCAAAGAAGTGGCCTTATTTAGCCCCAAAGAATGCAAAATTGAGCAGGCATTTCATTTTGTGCAATCACCTGACACAATTGTCAATGACAGCCTACATGAATCTATAGTTTGAGATTGAAAGAAATCAGCAACAAGTTGTAGTTTATACCATTATGTGTATAAGACTTACTACCACTGAGTGACCTTGTTCTACAAATTTCAACAAATGTACAAAATAATCACTATTTGTTAACAGCAAACAACACAATGTGCCATAAAGTAAAAAAAAAAAGAAGTTAAAAGTTTTCTTGAAAGGTAAGAGAAAATATGCTTCTTCTTCTTCTTATTATTATTATTACAACATTTATATTTTATCAATTTTCGTGTACACATGTCCATGTTCTCTATCCTATTTATAATCATTATATATGCTTTAAAAAATACGTTGCCCTTTGTCTCTTCTTCTAAAAATAGTACTACTATATCCTATGAAGGTTAATACAGATGTGCTTAAATCACATGTGCAGATACATTTTCATTTGACTAAATATAGAATATTTTTTATGTGTATTATATATTTTTTAAAACCACACATAATTGACTGGAATCTGAAATTAGCATCTTTGACTGCTGACTACCTGTAGCCAATCTTCTTAGCCAATAAAATAAAATAAAAGCTTTTTTTAACACACTTTTAGACTGGGCCATGGTATGAATACTGCTTCGAAAAATATAAAGTGCAATAAAGTCACTTGATTTATCAAAGCCTTTTACAGTAAATGCTCAGTCTTTACCGACGTTTTTGCAGATCTGCTAATCAACATTTGCAAATAGATAATGGTTGAGAAATTTAAAGTGACATCTAATTGAACCAAGTGTATACATACAACTCCATACAGCAGTTTCTAAAAATGAATAATCTGGTCTATAAGCATGTATGTTTCGGATTTCAAGATGAAAGCAATAGCAGAAGCGAGGACCATTGCCCTTAAGGACAAATATATGTAGTTCTAAGACTTGAAGAATTTGCTAAATTGAAATTTATTACATGCTCAGAAATGATATTTTCAGCTGACTGGGAAAAAAAATTAAAGCAAGAAAAGCAGTTCTCAGCTCCTAGTGCAGCTCATCAAAGAAGCTTTCCTCACTCCAAGCTTATCTGATTGGGTAAACGCACATTTCCATCTACACGATGGCATGTTGTCAAAAATGTCTCAAGCAATTTCGAAATCAAATTACGGAAAGTACACAGTAGCTTACAAATGTATGCACTTCGTATATCACAAAAATGAAAAGTTATGTTTTAAAGAAAAAAAAACTATATATTTCACATTTCTTCATTTAATTGCTCTTTATTTAAATACTGTCCTTCATGTAGTAATGTATAACATTACATTTACTACACTTAACATTATAAAGAACAATTAATAATAACATTAAACATTCTGGCCAGGTGATTTATATCAAAATTAACACACTGCTCAGTGCTATGGTATTGAAACGGTCTATCATAATGACCTGTTTCATTTGCACATAACAGACAAATTTTAATATTAGTCTTGCAATTTACTGTGTATAATAGCCAGAGTACCTCTCTATTTTAACACTGTATTTAACCCATGTTATTGGCCTTGTGGCGTGTAAGTAGACATAAAGGGGCAACTGCCTCAAAGGACTTATCACACCCCAGGAGTGCACCACGCTCCGCTGATCCTCTAGCACCGCTCTGCTGGTCCCACCATCACTCAGGGTACAAGGAAGGCATGCATCAAGGCTCTTTTTTTATTTCTGGCTTGTAGGTGGTGGAAAAAAACCTCCTCTACATGTCTGAATAGCTGATCTACTGGCAGATGTCTAAAGACCTACTCCCGAATTAAGTGCTTAAAACAAACACACAAAAAATCTCCCAACAGTGTTATAGATTAATGGTACTGATGATTAGTAATCTAGTAAACCAGTATAATGATGTATTTAATAATAGAGAAACTAATCATATTAGCATGCTAAATTCTTATTATTCTTAACTAAATACTGGACTAATTATACTCATGGACAAAAGAGTATATTATGTATAGTATTCGCATAATTATGTCCGACCTGTCTTGGTTTTCAAAAGAATGGAGAACAATCTGATTGTGCATCTTTTCTTTACACTATCACGCCCCATTTAGACCTAGCCTGCAGAGAGAGGACCATCTGAATGCTTCAACTTGGTGCCACACAAGCAGACGTTGCCAGAAAGTTTGGAGTTGCCAGGAGTACCATCTCCAGGCTATGGAACAGATTCCAAGCAACTGGCTCTACTGCTAGCCGTCTTAAGCCTGAAAGTCCAAAAGTGACAACAACAAGACAAGACAGAACAATTTGATAGCGTTGTTTATCGTACAGAAATTGTGGCCAATACTGCTGCTGGTATTCCATGGTTACACATGATAAGTTGACGGACTCTTCAACGATGTTTGGCTGCAGCTGGATTTGTATCGTGAGCCAATGTTAACTTTAAGTCATTGTCAATGTTTTATTTCTTATTATGTCGATTTCCTATTTCAACTTTATATGTGCAGTGTTTCTTCTGTCCATCAGTAAAGCTAACAGTAATGCATTGCCTGTCAAATATGGATAAAATTGTTAACTCTATAAAACTACAGTATGTTTAACTTGCCAATCATGTGGCAAAGTATATTTTTATCTACTTTTTCATTCAGTAACCTCCTTATCCAGGTCATTGATGGGATGGATCCATTACAGAGTGCCATGCACATGCACATCTAGTGGCAATTAAGCATACCCAATCCACCTACTGGCAGGTTTTAGAGAAGGTGAGAGAAAACCAGGAAACTGGCAGAAGCCCATGGGGAGAACATGAAAAACTCCACACAGTTCAGGATTAAAGGGTCTCTGGAGAGACGTGAGACAGCAATGCTACCCACTGCGTCGCCATATATATTTTATTTCATTTTTGAGTCCTCTTGTTTGCATTTATAAGGGAGGAAACTCAGACCACACTTATTAATGACTTTCTGGCAGGTTCTGCTCCTGAATTGTTCCATAATGTTCACTCAATATCTCGGCCCCCAAGGACTTATCCGACAGATTTCACTTGAGCTAATAAAGTACTGCAATGGTGCTTAAATTGGCAGTGGGGATTCCCTACGGGGAAATTGTGAGATCAGTGTTGACAAAGTCATAATAAAGGCAGCCTTGAAACACAGCATACATCTATAAGCAAGCAAGCAATAAACAAATGCACTCCCAGTCTCCCAGTGCCCCTTGTTCCTTCTGGCCAAATACATTGTAGGTTTGTACACTGCACAATTCAAAATCATACTACACTTTTTCTTCAGAATGACTAGAACCAGAGCATCCAATGTTCTGTTAAAATCACTATACAACATAGTAATATGGATCAAAATATACAGTACTGAAATAAAAGGACGAACAATATGACCTTGTTGTCATCTGTGAGTTTATTTCTTCTTAATGAAACTAACATACACACTATTAGCGTGTTGATTTACCATGGTTGATTTACCATCGCATCTTATTAAAACTCTTTTGGACTTGGTCTCCGAGTGGCGCAGTGGTAAAGCGCTCGCCCTATCATCCGGGAGTCGC
>JAOVVB010000010.1:12635437-12647286 GCA_028570985.1 Heterobranchus longifilis | reverse complement strand
ATTTATAAATTATGTATAATTTTAAATTTATACATGGTTGCATCTAGTAGTAGTGTGTAGGCCTTTAAGGCCAAACTATTACAAACAACAATGTTGCTTAATAACTACTTACTAAAATTAATTACATACTGTTTATCATATTATGGAAAACAATTTAAGTATGCCACCGTCAGCCACCACATTGTGCTTCTCCACTTCTTTGTAGTAATACTACTAGTCAGTCACACGTATGCCATGTTGTATCCAAAAGCACGCAAACCTAAGATTAGCTCTAACAGGGTGATCTTTTACACCACTATGTATTTTAACAAATTGATCAGTTACACTTCACACACTGAAATCATTCACAACTCTGAGACACCAAGTCTCTTTAAATGATAGAATTACACAACTTTTTTGTCACCAAAACATATTTTATCCCACACTGTTTAAGTTTAATTTAAATTGAAAGATAAAGTAATGTGACTTTGACCAAGCAAAGTGCACCTTCAAAATGCATGACACGTGAAAAAACATGTTTTCAGGTATTTCATATATGTTTAAAGCATCTTTAAAGTGTAGGCCATAATAAACTGTAAATGTCTTGAACACTTCCTTAGAGTCAAGACATCACTGATTCAATATCTCAAAATCACTATTCACCCAGAAAAAAATCTTAACATATTATAGTTACAAATTGCTAAGCTCAACAAAGCAGAACAAGAGATTTTGAAACTATAAGTAAAGAAAATTTTACGAAATCACAAGACAGAGCCAAAGTACAGTAAACCATCTTCAAGCTGTTGGGTTACTGATGTCTTTTAGAAACGAAGGCAACCACATTAAATGTAAAAAGTAAGATAAAAAAATAGCATGAGTTTTCATTTGACAGTTATTACTAAATAAAAAACAATTAGATCTTTAAAAAGAAATCAGTTATAATCAAAGCAAAAACAGGCCAAATCAATAAGGCAGTAAGAAGCATCCACGCACACACACACACACAGAAAAACCACCAGATATATCCAGATATATGCTGATTTGCTTGTTCACACACACTAGCTAGAAAAGGTGTATATATGGAACCATATGGGTCTTCCACAAAACCTAATTACTCATATTCATAAATCTAACAGGTTCTAAACTAGCAGGTGCATGCCATAGAGTCGGTGGAGTGTGGTTGCTGAACACTGAAGGCTCTTCCAAAGAACTGGCAAGCTTATTTTTCCTTTCTTTATTTACCTGCGAGGAGAAAGCTTTCGCTGGCGGAGGCCTTTTTGTCCTTTTTTTCTAGCAATTGACCGACTGCTAATGTTATGCTAAAATGTCAATGCAAGCAAACCAAGAGTAACACACAAGCACGCCAATGCACACCAATTCCAAGAAATGTAAAATCCAAGCACAGCTTAAATGACAGACTAGTCATAAATACCTAAATCTTAAGTAACTTTTAAAGAAAAATATGTTTAGTTTTGTTTAGTTTAGGAAGAGACATGCTCCCTCCCCGGACTGTAACCCTGCCTAGCATCCCACTGCCATCCAAACACATCAACAAATTTGCAAGTCATTAGATCTGTTATTAAAATGCTTAAGCCCCTGGTGCAGAATATCTCAAGTGTCATGAGATGTCTATTACTGTTTAAAAGCCTACAGTCGCACTAAAATCCATTTAGAATAAGATATTAAACAGTAATACTGGTAAAAGCACACAAGATTAAACTTGGTACAAATGTTTTATGACCAAGAACATTAAACAACCTCTTTACAATAACAACAAAAATTTGTGTTTAAAATAAAGAGCCTTATTGGTGATGAGGACATGTCCCAAGCTGCCCTCTGCTGCACATGTAACAATATTAAAGTAGACAATGCAATAAAACAGACTTCAAAGTAAAGTAAAAGAAAAATACAATTCTAAAAATCTGATTCAGAATCACACTGGTTACATAAATGAGATTATAATGAGCAGATTACGAAAAAATATCATATCCAGTTGAATTTAAATGGATGCACCTGTCTTCAGTCCACAATATTGCAAGAATCAACTTAATGAAAAATAGCCTATTCAAAATCATAATGATGTGATCTGACCCTGAAAACAAACTAAAGGAACACGTGTAAGAACTTCAATAGGCACTTAAACTTGACAAGGTCCATCCCGGTCTGAGAGTGGGTGGCTGCTTAATAACATGCAAATCTTCCATGCAGCCTACATCATTGTCTAAGCTCTTATAGAACAAACTGACAATGGCAAGTTGCAGCCATGTCCTGCGCCCTAAACAGAGGCTGTGCCCAAGATTAAGCACTGCTGCACTAAACAGTGTCGCCAAGTTGCACGCTAGCACGGACGCACTGTAAGCAACAGCTTACCTTACTATAAGGGTAGGATTCGCACCCGCTTGAGTCACATGACCGGAAAATCATTTAAAATGATAGACCGCGACCGGCTGTTTGGATAGAACGCATACGTAATTGATTAAACCAGACGAGAGGATCTAAAACAGAGAAGACTCTCCACCTAGCACTAGACATAAACTTTTCTCCAAGCCATGCCGGTCTTTTCCGCGTTTTTCAAAACTTAAGTGGGCTTTAGTCATACCGAATGCAGCAATAATGATATCACAAAGCTGCGCTAATAATCTGACAAGTTGTTACTAAGTGTAACGCTGACTGATGTCGCCGAGTGCCCACAAGGCGTATCCATAGCTTAAAACGCTTAAAAGTGCATTTGGGCGTCGGAGAAAGAGAGTTTCCCGGTTGTGTGTGTGCCATCGGCTAGCGACGCCTCCGCCGCGGATGACCATGTGCGGGTTTGTGTGCGATAACGCATGAAGCCTCGACAACTTCCACATCGCCAACTCCACAGCACAATAAACACGCGGGCAAGACAAGACCACGTTACGCCTCGCGTAGGAGGAATCGTGTGTACGTTTCCGCATTAGACAGGTTGTTCGGCTCTATCGCAGAGGCTAAAACCTGCCGGATAAGGTGGTGTGCACCATTTGCGTCGATGGTCGTTCTGCGCAACACAGGAGCCATCGAGGCGCAGGCACGAAACACAAACCCGAGTTAGCAACTTTTTTTTTTGGTCGCCTGCTGCACGAGATTCAGTGTACAACTGTTAACGTTCCCAGATAATGGTTTATCCGGCACATCTCTTTACACCGATATAGCCTAATACGGCCCGAATCTGTCCCGTTCCAGGCCACGATGTGAGCCAGATTATCTTTGATTAAGGCAGAGTCCATCTTTTTCAGCATGCTGTAAAAGCGGCTTGAGAAGCCTGCACGCTCAAGAGCTGACGCTTCCCAGAAGAGCGAGTGCAGCGTAAAGGCGGGCTGAACCGAGCAGCCGATACAAAGACCGAACACACCATCCATCCATCAACCTGCGCGGTTTTCAGCTATTTTCGCATATCTACGCGGTTTTAAGCGAAATACACTGGCCCGAGTATGTTCTAATGTAGGACACGTCTGTTTGTGAAAGTGCTGCGCTTTGCGGTGCTGTGCCACATCTTCCCTGAAGAAGCTTTGGCGCACAGGTCTGGTGACCCTTCCGGCTTTACGCGTCCTTCTCGGCGGATTTCTTTCGACGCGAGGCCCCGTAATCCCATCTACATACATTTCTCGATTGAATCCGCCTAAAGATACCATTCGCGCGCTCGAAATTGAGCCGAGGAGTTAACGTGAGCTTCGGGAATAAGTGCGTTTTCCCCCGGCCGCACAGCCAGCACGCTCGGTGACGCCATTTTTTTCTGCTCAGAGCAGCCACGCTCGGTGAGGAAGCGAAGCCACTCGGGTCCGCTACGCGATGTCGGGCCCAAAGTAGAAAACCCACGGTTAAAATGATTGTATAGTGTGTCGTCGGATGGTTCTTACCTTTGTTAAAAGGCTCTTCCTAGCCTTGGCCTTCACGAGGTACAACTTTGGAGTTCCGGCGGAGGATTTAGCTGAGTGGATGTGGAGACGCTTGCTGTGGCTGTATGGCTGCTCTCTCTCCGGCGCTGTCTTTGTGCACTGACCGGACTCCTCCAAACGAGGCGGCTGTTGCGCAAAGGCGCAGTTTGAACGCTCGCGACCGCACAAACGTGACCGTGTTCTCAGCCGCCGCTTTGGACAGATCGACAGCCGAGCCCGAAAATCGCTTAAATTAAACATTTTTTTGTCTTTTTAAAAGCGCGTTAATTCACCAAATATGCTTTGATTCCAATAAGCCAATGAAACTCTTTCCAGAGTTTGGAGTTTAGCACAGAAGACACCTTCAACTTAGAAAAATAATACGCTACATAAAACCGCAAAGTTGAACCAATTTCATCAACAACAATAGTTTTGATTCGAGCTAATTAATTTCGCTTAAAGTAGTTCAAACCTTTCACTGAATTTTATTGCTAAAAGTTTGCTGATTAGCCTAGCAATTATTAAGTCTTTCACCGTGACGAGTTACTCCTAAATGCTCCTGCACAGACAGGTTTGAAGAGAGTATGATAGTTTCTCCATCGAACACCAGATATGAGCTTACATCTGAGTCGGGTTTTAAAGTCTGTCAAAAAATGATTGATTTGTGTAAACTGAAAATAATGCCGAATAAAACAATCACATTCAGCAAGACAAACGCTCACTTAGATAGTGTGAACACTTAAGTTTAACCCCATCCGACCCAAAAGTGTGATGTCTGTCTTGTACTTAGTTTTCATTCTTTCTTTTAAAAAAAAAAAAAAAAACTATTCATACTGATAACTATTCAACTTGTCCTCAAACTGGAAGCATCTGGCAAAATAGTAATGCTGTTCAATTTGTTTCTAGATCACTTTTAATAATGGACATTGTAGCAAAACAGCTCTACAGAAATCCAACTTTTGAATGTAATTTTAAAAATGTAAAAACAAAAATCTACAGATTTATCACAGTTTGTCAAGGAAGTGGCAAGGAAAAACTCACTGAGTTGACTTGGGGAAGAAACCTTGAGAGGAACCCGTCCTCAAGCATCTATGTACATACATACATAGATTTTTTTAGTTTGTTTGTTTTTAATCTAAATTTGAAATGGAATTTAGACTAGTATGATGATGACCTCAAAAAAATGGGGAGCACCTGAAATAAGGAGGGGGAAAAAACACCACTGTACAAAAACTGCACCCCTGTTAATGAATGATGGTTAACTTACACACTCTTGGTCATTTGCTGTAGGGCATATGAAGTTGCTGAGTGCCTCAGTCTCTGGTGATTAACACAGCCACATACACAGTAATACTCTATGAGAAATTTGGTAACACTAACTAGTCTTTAATGAATGTCCTTGGACTGTGGAACCAGAGTCCCCAGAACAAACCCACAAAGCACTGGAGAATCATGCAAACACGCACACAGATTGGAGGCACGATTTGAATCCCAGCTCTGGAGGTACGAGGCAACCGTGCTAACCAAGCCCCCTTATATTAACTACTAGAAACATTGGCAGTTAATAAATTTATATATTATATTTGTCATATTTATTATGTACTAACCAACTAACAGGTAGAAAGCATGGATAGTTCACACAAACCATGCTCTTGAGCAAGTAGATGTTGTCTTCAAAACTTGGGCATATCTAGTTGAGCAAGGCCATTAGTACTCCTTGCTGGAGCACTAGTTCCACAACATGACCACAGTTTTTGTTCTCCAAAATAGTAATGTTACACAACCTTAATATGTTGATAACGCTTTCAGTTAATTTAACTGTTGTTGAAATGAAAGCTTTCAACCATGATATTGCACCATATGACTGGCATTATAATTTTAATGTATTCCATATACACCAATTCAAGTTTACTGGCATCTGTGCAGTCGTGCATTTGTTCAATATTTTTGGACTGGATCCAGATATAGGACCCTGATAAAGTCAGGATGAAACCATTCCTAAAGATAATTATATAGTTATGAATTATTCTAGCAATGTATTTTAACATCAGAAATTATGTTCTATCCACTATCTCATGGTGACATTAGGAAATTACAGTCTTGAGAATTCAAAAGGAATAATTTAGTACACATATTTTGTGTGTATTAGAAAATTAATTAGAAAAATAAATACATAAGATGCCTTAAAATGTCCACACTAAAGATTTATTTTTTGTGAAGTTGTCTTTATAGATACACATGGTAGAACTGGAGCTCTAGTGATTACAAGGTAAAGCAAATGTTGTTTACTCTTAACCCAATCTCACAGACATGCCCATGTATTTAAAGTGTGCCTCCATCTATGTGGTGTGCACTGGAAAGGTATCTATATTAGTTAGGCTGATAGTTACAGTAATTCTCCATCTACCAGCTAACTTTCGAACCTAGCTGTCAATCACAAACCCATTTAATAAAATTTTAAAAATCAGTACAATTTACAAAACTTTGTTAGCACAGCTTGTTTAGCTATCATTGATTTAGCTTTAGCTTGTTTTTATTTATGAAATGACAGTTAAGTGTTTTAGTTAGCCAAGTTACCACACCTCACTTAGTCATTTTGAAAAGTTGTCACTAAGCCTTTTGTTAGCTTTTTTTTTTTTTTTTTACTCCTGCAGCACCATAGCATAAGTTGTTAAAAAAGCAAAAATAAAAAATGCACTGCACAACCAAAAGTACAGTAAGTGTACTCCTGCCTATAATAGCATTAAAAAAACTACCATTGGTAGTTTTACTCACTGCACTGTTTGCAACATTGATTTTTTTATTTTCCCATGTTAAGGTGAGTATATCCGCATCATTTGTTCATTAGCATTTGATAGCTAGCATTAGCAAATAAAAATGACCCCATGAATTTAATTAAGCCAATAACAGAACAAAACATAATCCAAAGTGGTCGAAAATTAACCGGGCAACATGTTGTATCACTGGATCACCACCCCATTTTGCTCTTACTGTGGTTAGAACAGCATTTTCCAGGACGTTGGCTGGGACAACGCGGTTCTCATGAATGGCCTCCAAGAAGTTCAGATTTTACTCTATGTGATTTTTTTTTATTGTGGGGCTACTCAAAGGAGGAAAAAAGCCTCGCACACTAGAGGACTTGGAGGCATGGCAATAACCCAGATGACTTTGTCCAAATGCATTCCATCCCCGACCATTTGAGGAAACTGCTTTCATTTTCCTATGTAATAAAGTACATTTACAATTTGTTTCAATAAATTTGTATGATAAATATGACTTCACTTTTTACCGCCTAGTTACTTTTTATTCACCCAGTATAATAGCACATGTTTTTCATGTTACAATTTTTGCACATACAGTATCTATGGTTGTTACAAATTAGAATTACTGAACAAATTACTATACAAGAAAATATATTTACGTGGAATATTTTCAGTGTAAAATTAGTAATCTTTTAAACATGGGGTTGTATAGAAATGGGACCACCTCATAGAACGAGGCTTCCATGGTTCCATCCTGAGCTTGGATGTCTGTGTTGAGTTTCTCATATTTTTTCAATGTCCATATGAGGTTCTTACAGGTTTTCCTTTTGACATTTAAAAAATATGCCAGCATGTAGACAGGTGACTCAAAACTGCCTCTAGTGTGTGAGTATGTAATTGTGTGTGATTAAGGTGTTCTGTGATGGACTAAAATCATATCCCCACATTTCCACATTTTGTCATGTTACAACCACAAATGTATTTTATTCGATTTCATGTGATAGACAAACACGAAGTGGCACATCATTGTGAGGTAAAAGAAAAATGATAAATGGTTTTCAGTTTTGAAAAGTATGACTTTACTTTACTATGATGCCCCTAATTAAAATCCAATGCAACCAATTGCTTTCAGAACTTACCTAATTAGTAAATAGAGTCCATCTGTGTGTAATTGAATCTCAGTTTAAATACAGCTGTTCTGTGAAGCCCCCAGAAGTTTGTTAGAGAACATCAGTGAACAACCAGTGTCATGAAGCCCAAGAAACAGGGACAAAGTTGTGGAGAGGTTCGAAGCAGGTTTAAGTTATACTAAAATATCCCAAGCTTTGAACATCTCACAAGGCACAGTTCAATACATCTTCTGAAAGATCTGGGAGAATCTGTCAACAGGACAACTATTAGTTATGCACTTCACAAATCTGGCCTTTATGGAAGTGTGGCAAGAAAAAAGCCATTGTTAAAAGAAGCTACAGTATAAGAAGTCCTGTTTGCAGTTTGCAACAAGCCATGGCGTTGACACAGCAAAGATGTGGAAGAAGGTGCTCTAGTAAGATGAGACCAAAGTTGGCCTAAATGCAAAATGCTATGTATGGCGACAAACTAACACTGTGCATGGTGGTGGCAGCATCATGTTGTGGCAATGCTTTACTTCAGCAGGAACAGGGAAGCTGGTCAGACCTGATGGAAAGATGGATGGAGCCAAATACAGATCAACCTCAAAAGAAACCTGTTAGAGACTGCAAAAGACTTGAGACTGGGACAGAAGTTCACCTTCTAGAAGGACAATGTTCCTAAACATACAGCCAGGGCTACAATGGAATGTTTTAGATGAAAGCATATTAATGTGTTAGAATGGCCAGTGAAAGTCCAGACCTACTGTAAATCCAGTTGAGAATCTGTGGCAAGACTAGAAAATTGCTGTTCACAGACGCTCACGACCCAATCAAAGTTCAAGGGGTATGAATATTTTTGCAAGGCACTGTATACTATTTTTGGTAGCCATCTGTAGATTTTGCCCGAAAATTATGTCTACATTCTAAGCAAAAGACAAATCCAAATATATAAGCACTCAAATTGCTCGGTGAACCTTGCCCACAATGTCTAGAATAATATTCAATTCTATAAAGCTTAGCAATGACTTCAGATGACAAAATTATTGAACAAAGCCTCACTTCTGAACTGCAGCCAAAATCAAAGAAGACTGATATTAAATATCAGATTACCTGATTACTGAACTGTTTTCATTGAATACTTGACCTTCTGTTAAATAAGATTCATTGTAGATCATCAACAAAGCATTATTATGAGATCCTGAAAATCTATGACACTTTGTTCACATTTAAATTGGATTCTTTTTGTCTGGACAAAAATAGGTTGTTATATTTACATGTACTTCAATATTTAGTGAAACATTTTTCATGTTCACTGACTATATTGATTACATTTTTTTTTTTTTCGAGCAATGGTCGTCTGAAGTCTTATCCTGTTTCCCATGCAGACATGAGTAGGGGAGTAATAGGTTTGTCAGGCTCTATTGGAAATAAAAGAGTTGTTGCTATAAACATGTATTCTAGTATTCCAGCAGAGGGGAGCTTATGAAGAAAGTTGGCTGGCCCTGTGCCTTTTGTATTTCCAGCATCTTCTGCCTATAGTATGCACAAAAGCCATGGTGAACAATTTTGTTCTATCTAGGGTGAGCCTAAGCCTATATTCCCTGAGTAATGCTTTGGAGTTAAACTTTCACTGCAGAAAAAAAAGATCTTTCATCTATCTGATGAGCCCCTCATTATCCATCAACTGATGTTTGTTATAAGTGTTCTACCACTTAAAATCGATCGTGCCGTCCTAAATTAGATTCCTTACATCTGATCAGTCAGTTTTGACTGTGTTCCCATTTCAGGTCACAGGCAACAGGGATAACTAGACTAGAATCTATGGATTCCTCTCAAAGTTTCCACTAAAAGTCCACTAAACAAAATATGTGTGCTAATGTGTATGATTTTCCATGTACTGAGGGGGAAGTATTTTTGACTTAAATGTATTTAACTTAGAAACTGAGCTTCTTGCATATGAAATACAACTGTCAAACACTTTACAGGGCCATCATAATAGATGAAGTGTGAACCTGTTTCAAAATGCTGAATTTAAAAGAAGTTGCAAAATTTCCCATTTTTGTAAAAAAAAAAAAAAAAATGTTATTCTGGTGCACATAAAATGGTAGCATAGCCATCTACAGTATGTATTTCTAGATAATGCTATATATCTATATATTATATATATTTTTCCTAGTTATATCATATCACTTTCTAGCCTTTTGGGGCAAATCCATATGTAATTTTCCTTGGTTTTTTTGAGCCTTCAGATCTTTTATGCCCCCACACATACAACTCAGAGTTATGCGGAGATCCCTGTAGGACAACTGGGGCTGCTGTACTCCTCTATAAACCATGTAGTTTCTTCATAATGTCCAATGGAATCACATACTTATCTGATATCTATTTGTTCATGCTAAATGTTACTTAAAGTCTTCAGCTGTTTGTTACATCAAAAGACAAAACAACAGAAAGTGTCTCAGGTGTTGCACCACCAAAAGCTAACAGATCTCTGGAACTTTGGATGGACAATTATTCCAAAAGTTGTTCCCACAAGTGGTATATTGATGATAGGGTGGAGAGCACTGACTTACAACATGACACATGACTTACAATATTTACATACACATTAAACTATTCAATGAACACTCGAGACCTGTGAATGGGGACATTTTCACCTTAAAAGAGACAATTCCATCAAAATAGGAATGTTTCTTCAGAGGATGAAACTGAGTGATCAGTTGGAAGAACTTTAAATGGATTTGCCTTGACCCTTCCCTTCAAGACGAAATAGTGGGTGCTAACTATCTAAAACCAATCTGGCCAAATCAATTTCCAAAATTATTTTGTTACTAACCTTCCTAAATTATTATAAATATAATATAATAAATGAGCATTTTCCAAAACTCATCTTGAGTGGAATGCAAACTTGTGTGTGATTGATTGAGTTAATTTGGTCATTCATTTATTCATTAAGTATTTGTTTTATGGGTCTTGCATGCATTCAACCTACAAAGACAGAGGCTGCTAATTTTAGTATAAAAATATGTCAAAAACCATTGCTGAACTTACAAAGGTGTATTATTGTTCTGGTCTTTTTCTTCAGTCTTCTTTGCAAATTTGTGACCTAGCCCTTTAAAAAAAAATTGTGATTCACTGTTATGAATATGATATATATAAATAAAACATAACTTGTTTGTTTGTGTGGGCGGTGGGTGGCTGGCATGGTTTGCTATTATCAGCTTTTATGTCATCCTGTGTGTGTGTGTGTCAAAGGCAAGCACCTTGCAACAGTAGGCAGCATCATCATCCACTTTTATGTTGCACTGTAATGTAACAGTAAGCAGCATCATCATTAAATTTTATGTCATAATGTAGCGTGTCAGAGGTATTACATTGGAGCAGCATGAGGAGCGGCAGCGAGTTGACCCGCATTCCCATGGTAGCATGCAGCCATCAAGACCTGCACACGAGTATACAACGGGTGGGTGGGTCTGGCGTCAGGATCTGCTAACGTGTGAGGCCACAGGGAAAGCTCATGCACGTGGTTGGAGCCGCGAGTAACCTCTAGTGTTGAAATACAAAAGAATAATAATAATAATAATAATAATAATAATAATAGTGCACAATCAGTGAAGACTGTGAAGTCCATCAGGTGAAGTTGTTTGTTCTGATGATGTGATGTAAACCCATTTAACCATGTCAGTGACAGGGAGCATTGGTGTGCCCAGTTTATTAGTCTTATTACAAAATTGGATTTGTCTGATGGTGCACAATAAATAGCCACAACATTACTGTTCTGTCCTGATATCAAATGAGGAATGGTTTACTAATGAACTGCACTAGCCACTTCATCTGGTCCACATATCACTGAGGAATGACAGCGATTAATTAATTTGAGTCTGACTCCCATTATGCAGCTATAACTCAACTCTGATGACGCTGTTTGTTTACAACTGAGACACTGTTTGTGAGGAAAAACAATCATGCAATTTTTGGCCCACATTACAAATCCTGTTAACATTTTCAATATACACTACCGTTCAAAAGTTTGGGGTCACTTTCTAACTCCATATTCGTTCCTGATTTTTATTTCTTTCTACATTGTAAAGGAATGCTGA
>JAOVVB010000010.1:12606496-12634556 GCA_028570985.1 Heterobranchus longifilis | reverse complement strand
AATGTAGAAAATAAATCACTAAACAAAAACAAAGAAATTTGCAAGTGACCCCAAACTTTTGAACGGTAGTGTATATGCTTACCTCTGGGCACGTTTTGGCCCATATTATACTTATTGTCTTTACATTATTTTATATATTATTATATTATATTTTTTTCTTTTAAACACATTGTTGTATTGTGGTTATTTAAATTGAAATGCTCACAACATAACACTGTTTTTTTACTCAACTTGAGCATTTGATTCATTACGTTTGGAAATAGACTGTTCAGATTTGTGATTTGAACTCAGGGCTATAACAAGGGTTAAAGCCGTCAACCAGTGATTCCATATGACTGTGCCATTATGTTAACACAGATAAATTGGGCTTAGTACTTGAGAAATCTGCAGTATTGTGTTTGTGAATTTAATGGTACAGTGACCCTAATGTGGAAGCTGGGTGGATGAAAACATAAAAATGCATTAAAAAAACAGCACAACACTGCACCTCCTGACCAGGAAAGCGAGTGATGCAATGCCATGGTGTGGTGGAAGAAAACCAGGAGGAGTTCTCATTTACTGTTTGGTCAGTACATGAGAATGTCTTGGTCAAAATAGACAGCCCATTGTTTATTAATTTGAATACAAGGTAGCATTTTACACTTGCTGTCTTCATTATATACTGTAGTTGCTAACAGTATTAAAGTCTGTTGTATTTCACTCTTCTAAAAGCAGGTTTGCATTTAATAGCAGTATTAATTATCTTCATTGATTACAAAATTTCTCCTTATATTAGCACCTAGTTGCCATTGTTTTGTCAAAATCACTGTTTGACTTTAGGGGCTGTACCTACGTATCTGTTCATTGTCATCCCATTTAATTTTTCTTCTTCCCTGCATGCCATGATTCAATATTTGACTTTTCTAGTAATTCATTTCTAATTTCAGAAGTTTTTTTTTGTTTGGGTGTTTGTTTTTTTAAATTGTTGATTACACATATAATATTATCTGTCATTTAAAACAGAGGTCAGGGGTAGCTTGGTGGTCAATACTAATCGGGAGGTTGTTGGTCTTTCGGCAGCTCCTGCAAGGGGTCACCACAGCGCACCATCTGATCTTCCCAGGTTTTACACCGGATGCCCTTCCTGCCACAACCCTCCCATTTTATCCGGGCTTGGGACTGGCACTGCATTCAATGGCTGGGAATCAAAACCCGGGCCTACATTTTACATGGCAGATGAGACACCTACCACTGAGCCACCAGTGCCCCTAATACTAATCGGAAGCTACCAGGTTCAAATCCTAGTCCCTTCAAGTTGCCACTTAACCCTCAACTGCTCAGATGTGTGATGAGGTAAAATGTAGGGCGACCTAAATAAGAGAGTCTGCCAAATGCTTTAAATGTATAACCACCAATATGCATATGTTTATACTTTTGTTGCTGATCAATTGTTTAATTATTAGCTGGATTTTTCCTGACATTCAGGCTAGGATAAAGGCAACAAAAATTCTTTTTACCTGTTTATTTTAATTTCTGTTGATGAAGGCTTTTGGGAGGGTCAATCACAATTCTGCCAATCACAGCGACAATAGCAAATAATGGGGTCAAAACAAACCCAAAGTTTTCCCTGTTTGAAATACAGTAAAAATGTTGTAAACAAACATTTTCACTAGGATTTTATCTATATTATATGTTCTACAGAATTAAAAAAAAATCAACAAGTGTTAATTGCTTATAAATAACATCTAGCTATTTAGATAACCGATTAACAATGTATTATTACCAATGGCAACAATAAAGAAACATATTATCATGTTGTTTTAGCTGTATATGGTTACATTATACATATTTCAATCCCATTATAGCTATTTAAAATATAGCCCTTTTTGCATGAATGCTGCATATGTTATCTTAAATAATCTTCTTCATAAAAATGACATAAAATATTTAAATCATCTTCAGATAAGGCAGTTTTAATAAAAATTAAGCAAGTACTGGAGGTAAATAGTGCACTTCAACAATTTACCTTCAACATTATGTCACAGAATGTGAGGAACAAGTAAAGCGTGAGAATGCACATTTGATAAGTTTCCATATGTCAGCTTGATGATCTGCTTAGTTGACAAAGTTGAACACTGCTCTTTTATAGGCCCTAGCTTCCTTACATACACGGTGCTTACACACGTTCATAAGAAATGGGGTGCAAAATGACAAAATGTTGCTGATTGGTATTCTGTGATATTAAAAACAGTCAAGCATAACGTAGCAGTGAACACCACCACTTACTGTACCACAATACGGTGAGAAAATGCACTGTATGGAAGTTGATTGAGATATAGAAGTATCTTTTCTTTAATACAGATTGAAGTCTGAAAAAAATACTATACAGTTGCTTTTAATTCATCTGTGCATTTTTTAATTCCCTGTTGTCACATACCAGATTTAAGCTCATATTTCTAGATTTTTTTTTTACTTTCTCTAAATGTTCCTGACTCAGTGAAAACACATGTTTACTGTGAAATACCATCCAGGGGCATATAAACTGGACTGTCCAAACCTCATGTAAAAGCCATTCACAGACAGCGTTAACAAAGTGGTTGAGATGTTGGATAGCTAGTCGGAAGGTCATGACTTTTAATTCTAGCCACTGCTGGGCCCTTGAGCAAGGCCCTCAACCCTACTGATCAAAAGGTCATGAGTTTTAATCCCACCACTACCAAGCTGCCGTTGCTGTGCCCATGAGCAAAGCCCTTAACCCTGAGCTGCTCACTTGTATAAATGAGATCAAATCTAAGTTGCTCTAAATAAAAGCATCTGCCAAATCCCATAAACATAAGACTACAGAGACAACATTCAACTACATATTCAATTTATTTTTTAGAAACGTGCCAAACTAGGAATCACTAATGTCTCTCTTCTTTCTTGAGAATAAAGTTTTTGTTTAATATTTCTAAATTAACTACAGTTTTCTACAGTCTTTATTAGGGCTTGATGTTTTACAGCAAGACCATATAAATCTAATCATAATTGACAGCTCCTACATTCAAAATATTTGCTAGAGTTAGTAAAGATTCAAGAAATGCATTTTATTTGTAACCACAGGCCCTTTTTTAATTATAAAAAAAATATGAACATCCTCTGAACATAATCCAATTACTCCTACTTCTGATTACTTCTAAGTATGCATTACAATAATTATTACTATCATTGTCTATTCTTTATTATGTCGTCAAACAAATTTCTTTTTAAATAAAGGCAATTTGTAACTGCACTCTAAGTTTTATGTAAGTAAACTGTATATAATATATACAGATATATTTGCAGTTTATTTTTCCATTCCTAATCCACAGTCCAGTGTACTTGCTCCAAATGGTCAAATTCAGCCTCACAAACCATGACCCAGGCTGCACAAATAACTTTCAACTTTAAACATCAGGTATAAAAAAGTCCAAATGTAATGTGTTTAACGAACATTCTTACATGTTCATTACATTACATTACATATATACATTGTTAAAAAAATTTTTATTTTAGAACCTTTCACTGGGAGAAAAAGGTTGGCCTTGTCTATCTGTCTAATGTTGAATGATTGAGACTTGAATTAAATCTGTTTAGTTTTAATTAACTAGACAAAGGCTTATAATGGTAAGAACTTAATAATAAATATAATAGTCTGGATACTTGTCAATTGTGATTTTCTTCACGGTGCTTGACAGACTCCTAGGGATTCCAGGATTCCACTTGGAAAACCACTGTTGTGTACCATTATTCACTCTCTCTCTCTTTTATTCATTCCAACAGATCAACTCAGTTTCCCACACATTGCCCATTCGTTTCCTTTAACAACTGGTACAAAAATAACCACTGTCTTTTTCTACTTTATTAATCAGAGCAGACCCACCTTACGCCCAAATCCAAGTGCATTTACTCCTACAGTAACATCCCACACGATGGTGTGTGTGTCCTTGTGAGTCATAACCAGAAAGGTTGTAATTTGGTGGGTTGATTTTTTTCTTGGGTGGGGGGTGGAGGGATACAAAATATCCTGTTTAAAAACCTGAACAGATATGAGATCATGGATAGAAGGGTTAGGGTTTTCACAAACCACAAAAGGAGATCAGAATTGGACTGTAGACCCCAGCACATCTGTGCTACTCAAATGGAACAGTCCAATCTAAAGGTTTGTAACCTCTATGGTTTTTGAACAGAAAGCAAAGAAAATGTAAAAATCTATGAGCAGGTGCTGGAGACTGTATATTACAACTGAGAGGATCCCGAAGATGCCTTTACTACTAACAAATTCAAACACTGACACAGCATTAAGACAACAAATTTATTACACTTAAAGTAATTAGACAGTAATAATACATTTGGTTACATAATCACATCTGGAATGTTCCTGCATTTCTCAAAAGGCACTCCTTCCTAAAAAAGAAACAAAACAATTAAGGGGTCTCTTAATGCTTATTCAAAGATCAGAAGAAAAACCTGATGTTATACCATGATATTATACTTAATCATACTACCAAAAACCAGTTTTACAACACTCCTAGTGCTCCACTACATACACACTATTATTTAATTTATCTCTCTCATTTAAGCCCCCCCCCAAAAAAATTAAAAACTTGATTATGTTGCTGTTTTTTGGATTTCGATTTTTTATTTATAAAAAATTATGACAATTTTGATTATTTGAATCATGCATGATGGTAAAATAATCCAATCCAATATTCAATAATCCTGAATATCTACAAAGATCATAAATTTCTCAGTTTCGATTTGAAATATATCCCTAAAGAGTGAATACTGCAAACACTTACGCTTCTCGCTTGAATATATCATGTGATATCCTGTCATTTTCAAGACCCTGTGGACACTCGTTGAAATCCTGGATACCAAGTGTCTTCATTGCTACAAAGATGCAAAGATTTCACTTAATTCAACATGTCTATATAAGCCCTATGTTTGTTTGCTTTTTTATGTATTTACTCACTCACTCACTCCTCGTCTATACTGCTTTATCCTGTATACAGGATAAAGGGGGAGCTGGAGCCTATCCGAGGAAACTTAGGGCATGAGGCGGGGTACAAATCCATCGCATATACACACACACAAACACTCTTACATGCTCATTCACACACTACAGGAAATTTGGGAATGCCAAATGCCAAAATCTGCATGTTTTAGGACTGTTGGAAGAAACCCACCAAGCACAGGGAGAACATGCAAACTCCATGCACACAAGCCCTTTTCATTTATTTAATACAAAACCAAACCAGTATTTTGGTCAAAACTGGACTTAATACCTATCCATAAAACTGTCACTTTTTAGTGAATCTAATAATGATGTAAAATTCATCTTCTTAAATTTTTTTTTATCACACAATGTGATATTCTTACCCTCTCTATATTGATTGTAAGAGATGAACCCTTGATTTGTAGGATCTAGGATACTACACACTGCATCCAGGTTGGAATCATCAAACAAACATGGACTACCCACTGCCTGAAGTTTGGATGCTTGCATTTGCTCAAGTTGGGAAATCAGAAATTCCTGTGGATGCTCTAAAACAAAAACACACACACAGGATAATGGTTATATTGAGAGATGAGTTATATAGATATCCAACAGTGTAAACAATCATGCAAACTACATCAAGGAAGACATTCAATTCAATTCTATTTATATATCGCTTTTAACAATGGTCATTGTCTCAAAGCAGCTTCACAAAAATGAAAAGAAAATTTTAAGAAAAAAAAAGAAAAAATTCCGTTCACACATCTTTATCCGGGTATCCTGATGAGTCTGTACTTAACATTTCCCAAGACTACGACTACAACTACTGCTTTTTAGACACTGGGCTTTTTTAAGTCAACAAATTAATTTGTACAAATAGGTTAGAGTAAATATACAGCTAGTACAAGCTTAATCTAGCTTTTCCAAATGCGACACGTAAAAAGGTCGAAAAGTGTATCACCTGGTCTGTAATAAAAGAGCATGTTCGTTAAGTTGTTCATTAGCTCTAAGATTTTGTGGTTTTCGAGGTATTTCGCTGCTTCTTGTTCCCGCGGTGTTGACATCATCGCGAACTCAGGCCTCCTCGTCCACAGTATTTGGCGTGGTTGCTATGACACCGGGTGGAGCGCGCGCTCAAGTTAGCAGTGCACGTGTGCTCGCCTTTTTTTTTTTTTTTTTTACCGTAATGTCTAGGAACAATAGGTTTCCACGTCCAATTCTTTGGCGTCCCAGAAGGACTGTGCGACATGATTAATGCGGGAGTTTGTTTTTCCCTAATGTACAAGTTACATAGAAAGGCGTAAAAGCAGCATAAATATGACAACTACAGCATTACGCCATTACCTTGTAAAATTAATAAAGCATATTGTTGATGTGCAAAAAAGTTAGTAGGGCAAAGATGGAAGAAAAGCATTATGTACCATGTATACTATCACAGTGGTAAATGTTAGAATGCTATTTACAGTTATAATAATAATTATAAACAATTAATAGTACAAAATAAAAGCAATAATAGTGCAGTTAATACTATGAAAAGCAACACTTGGCTTCACTAAGATATAATGACAAGAGCTGCTTACTGTTGATAAATCATTATATTTGTAGCATATATCCTGAAGGAGATTAATGTGATTTAAATGTTGTGTGTGTGTGTGTGTGTGTGTGTGTGAAGTAAGAGATGCAGTTTAGTGGGTCTGTGACTTACAAGGGGTTATCAAAAAGTTTCAAGATTAGCTCTGTTTACACGCTGTTTTTTTTTTGTTTGTTTGTTTGCAGTATTTCCTCCCACAGATGTCTTAAAACCTGATGAATTCTTGATGTACAATGTTGTGAATATTTAAAAATAGGATAAGCATGCACTTGGTTGAGCTGCAGACCTGCCTCGCCTTTTTCGGTTGAGAAGATGATGGGATCTTCCACTGTGAAGACTGTTACTTCGTCTCAGAGTCATACCCATACACATAAGTTTCTTCAGTGGTAATGATCCTCAACATGAAGGATGGGTCAACCACAACACGTTGATGGAGTTCTAGGCAGAGTTCGACACAATGTTCCTTTTGCTCCTGGGTCAGCAGCATGGGGACAAACTTGGGCAAACTTGGATGAACAAAGCGCATGTTCAAATCACACGTGACAATGACAGCGATGTTGTGGATTGTTCTCCACGGAGTTGCTGAATGATTTCGACATTTTTGGGGGTTAAGCTCATGAAGATCTTTCTAATCTCTGGTCTTCTTCCAGTCATGTTCTTCTGATCATGAAGCACGAGTGTCACTCAAAACACTCATTGCATGAGTGACTTATTGCAGCGTCACCGTAAACTTGCTGAATCATGTGAAACATCTCAGTGGCACATTTGCCCAGTTTTGCGCAGAATTTCATGTTTGCTTTTCTTTAGGAGTGGTCAGAATAGCACCAGCTGCACAGCTCCGGAGGTACACAGTATGATGTCTTTTGGCACACTGACTTATGTAGGTCAGGGCTACTTGTGACTGTGCGTGCAGCCATGTGCTGCCATCTGTTGGTGTGTTACAAAACTAGTCTCAAAACTTTTTGATACAAAAAATGATTATTTTTAGGAAACGTTATTATTATTATTATTATTATTATTATTTTAAGTTAAGACAACATGTTGAACAACAACACATGCTTTCAGTGGTGAGTTACTTTTGGTTAACTAAATGAACTTCATTATAGGTTGCATAATAGTTAAAAAAATATATACATATATATGGTTCAGTAATTACATACTGTAATTAACAACAGAGAATGAGAGAGTTTATTATACACTTGTCCCTACTGAACTCCATCCAGACCTTTGGTTTATACATGTTTTAATGGTTAGTGACCATATGTTTATCTTGTTTACTTATATATTTTTTTAATGATATGTTTACATGAATATTTATTTTAACTTTAAAAGTAGGGGTGGGTTTAATAAATAATAAATGAACATTTCTACTTAAACAGTGATGTTGAGGGTGTTACCAGAGTACAGGTTATCCACCTGCATTTAAATTGTATACTTTTTCTGTTTATCATTAAAGGTGTGATCCATCTTAGCTTTAATTTCAGATAAGAATTACTGAGAGCATGCTGATATTTTTGTGACTATATTTTCTAACTCTTTTTTTTTTTGCGCTCCACCTGCCTAACCGCGTTCACGTGACGTAATAAGTAAGCGACAAAAATACTTCACGCGACCCCGCCCCACAGTTTCTTTTGCGCGTGCGTAAAGCAAGGAGTCCTTGGCTGCGCTGGCTGCTGTAGGTGAACCGTACAGTATCGGGACGCTGTCAAAATGCAGACCTGGAATCAGCTTTATCGGACCCTGGCAACGGTAACTTTCGTGTCTATCTTTATAACTGTTCCAGTGAACTTGTATACTGCGTTTTATGGACGGAAAGTAACTGTGTATCTCTTCGTCGCCCAAATTGTCCCCGGTCCAGGCCCTGTTAGCTCAGTAGCTTCACAAGTCAAATTCGCGTAGTTTACCGTGTTTCTGACTAATGCAGCTGGAGAGTGGTGTATAGCTGAAAATGGCTGCGTTTTTATGGGCAAAAACAATAGTTTCGAGCTTTTGAATTTTTTATTAGCAGTTATATCTAGCTTACCGGATTGAAAGCTAGCTACTTTGTGTATTCACGGTCAAAGCAGCCTTACTATCCCATTAAGCACATCACTTAATTTTGAGCTCAGGTGTACAAGGTTTGCTTAGTTTTAGGTGGATTTGCTTAACATGACTGACTAGCTGACAGCAACCAGTTTCTCTAAATGCTGCCACTGACTGAAAAAAAAATCCAAGACATCCTTTTTGCTTATTTTCACTTGGGGCATTATTATTATTATTATTATTATTATTATTATTATTATTATTATTATTGTTGTTGTTGTTGTTGTTTGGTATGGTCCACTCAGCAGGTTAATTCAAGTTTTTACAGACTTGTCTCTTCCTGGTTTATTAACTGGCTATATGTTATGTATGTCCGTACAGCGAGGTCAACACCTGCCTTGCAAACTGCACAGAGTCACGGCATTATCCCTGAGAACATATTCTGACAAAGCAGCAAGTAAGACAACCGAATCGCTTTAGATGAACAGCATTACCTCATTTTCAGAAAACCTTGTTGTTAATATACCTCTACTGAAAGACACTTTAGCTAACATGCACTGCTTTCTTATAGTTGATGCTGATGTCACAGTGGTGGGCTCTGGACCTGGAGGGTATGTCGCTGCCATCAAAGCTGCTCAGCTTGGTTTCAAGGTAAAGCAATACCTATTGTTTTTGGTGATTAAAATGAGTTTTTTTTTTGTTTGAACTATTTTAATAGAAGATTGCTCTCTTCTGCAGACAGTGTGTGTGGAAAAGAATGCCACCCTTGGAGGCACCTGCTTAAATGTGGGTTGCATCCCATCAAAGGTATTTTTCTATTTTTTTATGCTTGCAGGGTGGGCCAGCCTTAATAAAAATTTCTGTATTCACAGCTATTTCCTGATAATTGTGTTATATTTTCAAGGCCCTGTTAAACAACTCTTATCTCTATCACTTGGCACATGGAAAGGATTTTGAAAGCAGAGGTATTGAAAGTAAGTACAGTCTGACACTTTTGCAGCAGGTACTGTTATAATACTTACATCATCTTTGTAACCTGGCCACATTTCCTCATGCTTTTTTTTTTAGTTTTGAAAAGCATTACATAGGACAATAATTTTATACTTTATTTGCTCCATAAAGGAAAGCTGCTAATTATGTATTTTACATAATTACATATAATGTAGTGTTACGAAATTGTAATATACTTATTACTACTGTACATATAATACAGTATTAAGCTATAGCCCTAAAATGAAAACTTAAAATATTTTGAAAGCTGCAGTCAATTAATAGTTTTAATTGTGCTGTTTAAATTTAGCCCATCAAAATGGATACATAGCTTTCATATCTAAAGAATAGTTCTAAAAATTTTCCATTGTTGTGTCCATCTGGTCTTACTGTTCAGCATTAATCTAACAGTTGTAACTATTGATGGACACCAGTTGCCTTGATACATTATTTCCATAGAGATTATATCCTGATGATCCTGATTGCTCACCATACTCATCACTTACTACTCCTCAGTTGATGTTAGTATAGTTCTCTATATATGACTCTACCAATGCATTTAAGCCTTTTAGCTACATTACCTTAAAACCTGATGACTTGATCACTTAATCGACCTCAGGCATTCCCATCATTCTCGTTAATACTGGCGCTGTAGCATATGTTTGAAACTAAAGGAAACTGACAATTATAATCATTGTTTTCATTTTCAAAAATAAAAAAATGCCTATTGTTGTTTTGAAAGCATGTTAGTTGTTGACCAGTGTTGGTGTCTTTATCCGGGTCTATTTTAAGGTGGACAGTACTGTGCAAAAGTCTTGAGCCTACTCTCAATTCTTCATATTTTGCATCCAAACCAGTCTTTCTTGTATTTCTAATTTAGTCTTAAGGAATAGTTCTCCAGCCTTCCTCAAGGATCTTTTTTTTTTTGGCTCTCATTTTCAGTCCAGTCCCTGTACCTGACCAGTTTCAGGGGATTATATTTTGTTTGTTAAGCCACACAGTGATCTCTTAATCAATCAAGTATAAAAAAAACACTTAAGGCATCAACCAGTTAGAAACAATCACAGATGATCAGGTCAGTGATTAGTATACTGGTGATGCTGAATGCTGACAGATGAGAGGGGAAATTAGGTTACTGCAGAGGTTGTTACATAAACAACCATTAAAAAAAATTTATTTACTTTGCAGCCTGTCAAAGTAAGACATTTTCTTCCAATTTCCTTAATTTAATTTACATAATTAAATTTAGTTTAATATGAAGAAATGAGAAGTGGTATATTTCATGTTTCGATTCAGTTCAATTCAAAAAACTTTATTTATTACCATGGGGCAATTTAAGCACCCAGAGTTTTAAAAATGCACATACAAAATAAAATAACATAAATAAAGCTACAACTGTTGGAATGATGGTGCAAAACAAAATGTTTATGATTCAGATTTTCAGTACGGGACAGATCTACAGCAATATAGTAATAACCATGTCTCATGCTAATTCATTGAACCCTGAACATGTGGGTTCATCATCATTTAAACTCCTGATTTTTTTTAGTCCAAGGGATTTCGCTGAACTTGGAGAAGATGATGGCACAGAAGAGCGGTGCTGTTAAAGCCTTGACAGGAGGCATTGCACACTTATTTAAACAGAATAAGGTATGTTTATAAACATACAGTTCTTTTACTGAAGCACACATTGAGGACAAACACAATAAGTGAATCACAAAAAGGACAAACAATGAGTTTAATTCTTCTACAGGTTACACATGTCAGTGGGTTTGGCACTGTCACTGGGAAAAATCAGGTCACTGCTAAGACAACTGATGGTGGTGAGCAAGTCATTAACACCAAAAACATCCTCATAGCTACAGGATCAGAGGTCACCCCATTCCCAGGCATTGAGGTATGTTTTCACACATTTACATATTATAATAGTTGCACATTTTCACAAGGCTCTAATACAGACACAATATCTACAATTTGGTTTTATAAGTGATTTTTAGTTTGGTTTCAACTTTCAACCAGATTGATGAAGACACTATAGTATCCTCTACTGGGGCTTTGTCCCTTAAGAAGGTCCCTGAGGAGCTGATTGTTATCGGAGCTGGAGTTATCGGAGTGGAGCTGGTGAGCAGATAAGAATGTGTCTGTACAGATACAGTAGGTGCTATATTGATTATGGATTTCATCACATTCTATATTTTGTATATTTTAGGGTTCAGTGTGGCATAGGCTAGGCTCCAAAGTGACAGCAGTGGAATTCCTGGGCCATGTTGGTGGGTTGGGCATCGATATGGAGATCTCCAAGAATTTCCAACGTATCCTCCAGAAACAGGGCATGAAGTTAAAGCTGAGTACCAAGGTCCTGGGTGCCACCAGGAGATCTGATGGCAAGATTGATGTTTCGTAAGTTTAAACTTAAACTATTTTCTAGTCTGTCTTACAGTAGTCAAAAATAGTGCATCATGTTAGGTTAATTAAGCAGATGCGTGCTAATATGTGCAGATTTTTATACACAAGCCCCATGATTAATGTACTTGTGTTTCATTTTATTGTAATCCCTGGTGTACAATTAAATCCGTAATAAGAAGGTCAGATGTAACTGTGACGAAGAAAATCTGAAATGTTATGAGAGAGTATGTTTGAAAGGAATCAGACTCAAAAGGAACCCACTCGAACTGTAAATGTTTACAGTGTTCTGTTGGAAGCATAAAGGTAAAAGATAGTAAATATTTTTTATTTTTGTTGTCTAAAATCCTGTGTTGTCAAGAAAGTAGAATCGAGTTAAAGTGATATTCCTAGTGTTAATTTGTGAAATATTGGTAAGTAAATTAAAGAACTACTCTGGGGGATACTATGGGACGGTAAGCTTTTTACTTTTTTTTTTTTTTTTTTTTTTTTTTTTTTTTTCCTCTCCTCTAACCAATGTTTCTTTTGTGGCCACACTGTAGAGTTATCCTCTCGGTACTCTGCTATCCTTCCACAATCCAATGACATGCAGGGTTGGCTAATCTGTGGTGTATAATTTCCACTGTTGGGCCCTTAAGCATGGCCTAACCCAATCTGCGCCAGGGGCTCTGTATCCTGGCTGAACCTGTGCTTTGACCCCAGCTTCCTAACTGGGATATGTGAAAAAAAATTATTTACTCTGCTGTAAGGTACATGTGACAAATAATTGAATCTTAATTTGGGGTTTTCACATTGCCTGTAGTGTAAGTGAGTATGTGAATGTGTAAGTGACCAATGGATTGGCACCCCATCCAGGATGTACCCTTCCCAGTGCACAGAGTCTTCTTGGAAAGGCTTTAGGTCTCAAGCAACATTCTACTGGATAATAGCAATAGAGAATGAGTGTGTGAGATTGAGTTTCTTTAACAAGGTTAAAGGGCTCTTCATCTGCTTTAATTATACCATTTTATGCTGAACGATGGTTAGTGTAATATTTACTGGGGAAAGTATAACAGTGGGGGGAAAAAGCATTGATGGTGTATTTTGTATTTGCAGAGTGGAGGCTGCAGCTGGAGGAAAGAACGAGACACTCACTTGTGATGTGCTTCTGGTGTGTATTGGCCGTCGCCCTTACACACATGGTCTCTGTCTTGAGAACGTTGGTATTGAGCTGGACAACCGTGGCAGAATACCCGTCAACAACCGGTTCCAGACCAAAGTGCCCAGGTACTACATGTTTAAGGGAAATTTACTCATTTTGTTTGTGGCTAAAACAATACTGACTTATTTGCTCCTGGTAAAACTGTCAGACCTTATAGAGACAGGATGCAAGGCAATATCAAACATTTTCGAGACTAGTTTTGTAACATACCAACAGATGGCAGCACAAGGCTGCACGCACAGTCACAGGCACCACTACCCTTCATAAGTCGGTGTGTCAAAAGACATCCTGTGTACATCGAAAGCTGTGCAGCTGGTGCTATGCTGACCCTATGCGTTACCACGTCTGCCATTTCATAATGGACAGCAAGTTAGAACAGAGTAAACGTGAAATTCTCAATTAAACTGGCCAAATCTGCCACAGAGACATTTGACATGGTTCGGCAAGTTTAAAGCGATGCTGCAATGAGTCGTTCAAGGTGTTCATGGGTGGCATGAGAGCTTCAAGAGCAGAAGAACATCACTGGAAGACAACAAAAGTTCAGGAGAACTCAATGAGCTCAACCCCAAAAAAATGTCGAAAACATTTGCCAACTTGTGCATGATCACTGGAGAACAATCCTTAACATCGCTGCCATTGTCAGGTGTCATACTGGAGCAGAAGAACATTGCATGAACTTCAGCCAAGAACTCCATTAGTGTGCCTTCATGTCGAGGATCATTACCGGTGATGAAACTTGGGTGTATGGGTACGAACCTGATATAAGACAACAGTCTTTAAAGTGGAATAGTCCATAATCTCCATGAGCTTGTAAAGAAGGCTAATCTTAAAAGTTTTTGATACCACCTTGTATATGGTAGAGTTGCAGGTTGCTTTATTTTAGCCCTTTACATTAGTTCCTATTTATATATATATTTTACAGTAATCAGGTCATGTGTAATTAAAAAAAAATGAATTTTGAGGCTTTCTGGATTTATTTGCAGACACTATTATTATAATTATCCAGCAGCTTCAGGTTAAGTTCATATCAAATACCAGAATGGGGAACAAAAGTAACCTCTGCGATTTTGACGTGGCATGATTGTTGGTGCCAGACGGAATGGTTTGATTCTATCTCTACTCCTGATAACCTGAGATCTTCTTTCACAGTAGTCTGTAGAGTTGTTGCGCAGATTGGCACAATAAACATAAAAAAAAAATTAACTGAGCAGCAGACGCCTTGTTGATGAGAGATTATATGAGAATGACCAGAATGGTTTGAGCTGACAGGAAATATTTACTAACTCAACCACTAACACAGTTGTGGTAAACACAAAAGCATCTTGGAATACCCAACACATCGAACCTTTTTTGGATATGGGTGGGCTACAACAACAACAAACAACAGAAGACCAGTTTGGTTGCCACTTGTGTCAGCAACTCACCAAAACTGGACTATTAGAGACTGGAAAAATGTAGTCTGGTCTGAAATAAGTCAATTTCAGTAATTAGCCACAAACCAACCTGCCTTGTGTTAATAGTCCAGCCTGGTAGAGGTGGTTCTGTGCTATTTCATCATATGCAAATAACTTAGAAGGTCACTAAAAACAAGTATTTTAACTTTCGTTTACATAGTTTTTGTCCTTCATCATAATTGTATAAATTTACTGTGCACAAGCATGGGTGGTCCTTTCATTTTTACATTTGTTTGATTTATTCGATTATGCAGTTTAATTGATCTTTTCTTGGTCAGTTTTCATTTCTAAATCTATTGACACTATAATAATTTATGCAAACTTGCAAATGTTTTAATGGTCTAAAATAGAGTTTATAATCTAAATAGTTGAAATTATACCACAGCTTCGACAGAAAACGATACATGCTTGTGTCTTCTACCAAATGTCCAATTTCTGAGACTCGAGCTGCTTTATGTTTTGAGTTTACCGGGGTTGGTTCAATACCACCACCTGCTGGACAGGAATGTGGAGCAGGAGATTGGCAAGAGAAAAAGATTATCGTTTTGTTTGAGACATGACGTTTAATTAACAGCACAAGAGCATTTTATTGTCCTTCATATGTGTTTAGTAGTTTTTAATACTTTAACACATGAAATAAATATAACTGCTTAAGACATCATACAAACTTTGGTGCTAATAAATCAAAAATACTTTTCTTAATGCAGTATTTATGCCATTGGTGACGTGGTGGCTGGGCCCATGCTGGCACACAAAGCAGAGGACGAAGGCATAATATGTGTTGAGGGAATGGCAGGAGGAGCCGTTCACATTGACTACAACTGTGTTCCTTCAGTCATCTACACACATCCTGAAGTGGCATGGGTCGGCAAGAATGAGGAGCAGCTTAAGGAAGAAGTAAAATGTTTTTGTTAACTCAATTCCATGAGTTTTTCACCCCCTGACATTTTTAAACTTACTTTTCCTCCTTGAACGTGTTCCCTCAGGGTGTCCCGTACAAAATTGGCAAATTCCCCTTTGCTGCTAACAGCAGAGCAAAGACTAATGCTGATACAGACGGCCTGGTGAAGATCCTGAGTCACAAGGAGACAGACAGAATGCTGGGAGCTCACATCCTTGGATCGGTAAGTTAAACTAGAATATTTTCTCTGATGTTCATACTAGATTAATAAGCTTTCACACACCGTAATCGGTTTGTAGCGTCTGAAACAGAGAGAGATTGATAGCAAATAAAAATATTTGGTTTGGTTTACTTTCACACTGGACTAATCAAATAAAAATCAATGAAGCATAGGCTGAGGGTGGTGTACTTATAAAAGTAAACAAGTTTTTCCACATGTGTATAGAAATCAAAGTTATTAATTACACGTTAATTACGAGGGTGAGTCAAAAATGATCAGCACTCCAGTTATATTAAAACTTCTGTTGGACTTTCTTATCAGCGTTTTCGATTCAAGGCTACTGTCTCCCCAGTCCCTGCTATGCAGGTGTGAACGTGTTGCATCAGTTCATTTGTAACTGCGGTGTGCATAAAAATGGATGCCCCACTTGTGATTTGCACGAAAGAAAAGCAGCATACAATGATCCCTTTTTTTATGGTCTGAGGATGTACTTGGTGAAACAACTCGCAGAGCATAAACAAAATTCTTTGGATATCTGCAAACAAAATTTGGGCCGATAATCTGGAAGACGTTTAACGTTTCTTAAAAAGTATAATTACTGGTGAATGAGACATGGATTCATCACTTCGAGTCTGAGAGTTAAAGGGCAGAGTATGGAATTGAAACATCTTCAGTTGCTGACCAAAATAAAGTTAGTCAACCATCAGCTGGAAAATTGATGCTTCCAGTTTTCTGGTATTCTCAGGGGCCGTTATTAGAACATTATCAGGAAAAATATTCAACAATCAACAGTGCTCGTTATTAGCGTGATGCTTATTAAAGAGCTGACACGGATTAAACACAGAGGACTGCTATCTATGGGCAATGAACATCTGCACACTTCTGCCCACACTGCCGACACACTGCAAAAAGCATAAAAAATGTAATCCTGTAAAAATGTATTAAAATGAATTCTACAGCCTCCATGCGGATACTTTTTGACCCTCATATATGACTGACTAAATTGTGTGCTCCATTTCACTCTTTTTGTTTGTCAGGTAGGATATTCATATCACATTGCTTTTCTGAGGTGCTATAGCACTGTCCTTCAGGTCACTTTGTCTTTCACAATGTTTAGCAGCACATGTTTAGTGCAGATGATTTTGATTTCACATCAACATCAGCTGAAAGCGCATGCTTTTTTATGCAGGGAGCTGGTGAGATGATCAATGAGGCTGCACTAGCAATGGAATATGGAGCATCGTGTGAGGATGTTGCGAGGGTCTGCCACGCTCACCCCGTAAGTATTACCAGAAAACTAATAATAATAAAAAAATATACGTTTTCCCTCCAAATATTAAGGCAGTTTTATTTTGAAGATTCGAGTTGAAGACTACATTTTTTTAAGTGATAGAGAAAATCATATTCTAAAGGAAAGCTGTCCTACACTATCATTAAATGCAATCATACTGGATAGCACTGATCATTTAAGAGTGATCTTTTACTACTCTGAGTTATTGACTCAAACTTTTCTTTCTTTCCAGACTGTTTCCGAGGCCTTCAGAGAAGCCAACCTGGCTGCTTCATTTGGAAAAGCTATTAATTTTTAGATTTAACAAGTTAGATGTATATAATTGTCCACTTTATAACCTCAGTTTTCAGGAGACGGCGCCACACAAATCTACAGTAAAACTGTGTTCCAATTAATGTTATTTAAATGTCATAATAAAAGGGTTGGGTCTTATACTGGTCTGAAAGTGTGGAAGTCCCATGTGAGTAATTGTGGAATTAACACTCCTAAACAACGCAGGCGGCACAAAACACCCTAAGGATGAAGTGGAACTGCTGAGAAATTGATTTTGGTAGAATTATGCATACATGTGGAATTAAGGAAATGAGGCTTCTTTAGTATGGAACTTTCCGGTAATTATTTTCATCAAGTACAGTATACAGATGCAGTAGTTAATTGTGGTGTGCTGATTATGAGTGGGGAGTTTATTAACGGTATGGATGATGTTAAGATTTTAAATCTTCTCAATACCAAACTGTTATAGTAAGGCCCTTGAGCATGGACCTTAAGGCTCTCTGCACCAGAAACAGTATACCATGGCTGACCCAGTGCTTTGACCCCAGCTCCTTCAAGCTCTGATTTGAAAAGACTAATGTTCATTGTACTGCATATGTATAATGTCAATAAAGGATATCTTTCTAATTAGAGGTTAATAAAAAGACAATAGTTATTGAGTTTAAAATGTTTTTAGGAATGTCATATCACACTGAAATTCGTTTTCATTTTGCAAAAGCGTACACTCCAGCTACTGTGTTAAAACAAAACCAACTGGGCTTTATGACTAGATGAATATATTGCACTATGTAATTTCTCTGTAATCATGTGTTTGCACATGGGATTTGAAATGAAGCCGGAAGGGAACCCAGTTATGGGTTCATATATGGGTTCTTCTACATATTTTTATAGAAATATGTTTAATTTAGAGCTTCTTTTACTTTAAAGAAATATAAAGCCATAAATATTCTATACCTAATAATGTATTATAACTGAACTCGTAAGTGACAAGAACGTTAGTGAAGTGTTGAATAGTGTTGTATGATTTAGACCTGCTGGTGGCACTAGTGTTTGTATGGGGGTGAAGTGAAACAATGGAAAAGGCTGGGTATTTATTCAGACTTTGCAAAATATCACATCGGTTTGGGGTTTTAAAAAAGCCATTTGCAACCTCTTTTTTTTTTTTTTAAGGCCATTTTGAAACAGCTAGTTTTAAAATGTCGATCGTCAGTAAATTCAGCAGAAGCCCATAACTAACTGTATTGTGATATGTATGAGATGTATTTATTCAGATAAAAACTAAGCAATAAATAACAGGTATTGGTACAGGTAAATAACTTTTATTTGGCTTGGACGCATATATAATAAGTACCATCCAGAAATGGGGTAATATTAAAACCTTTTAAATATTTTTGGCTGAAACTTCATTTCCAGGAAACAACTTTAAAAACATACAATGAACGATATGAACTGTATACATATACCTAAAAACCACTTACAGGTGGCAACATGTGAATAATATTGATTATTCATTTCAAAATTATTCATTGTAATGACCCCTGTCAAGTAAGTGTGATATATTGGGCAGTAAGTGAACAGTCAGTTAAAACACCTGTCTAATATTGTGCCAATCTGCCATCAAAACAGCTCTGACATGTCAAGCCATGAACTCATCAAGCCCTCTGGAGGTGTGCTGTGGTATCAGGTACCAGGATGTTAACAGCAGATCCCCTTAAGTGCTCCATGGATCAAACCTGTTTGCTAGATTGGATTGGAATCTGGGGAATGTGGAGGCCAGGTCAACCCCTTGAACTCATGGTCATCTGCCTGGGCAGTGGTAGCTCAGGGGTTAAAATGTTAGACTACTGATTGTAAAATAAGATAGATAGTTACTTTATTGACCCCAAAGGAAATTTCCAAGAAAGATGTCTGCCAAAATGTAGATGTTCCTCAACCATCCCTGAACATTATTATTCTGCTCAAAGGGTTATGACTGATCGATTTATGTTTTCATTGTTTTTCTTTATTTCCTTTGCAAATATTAGACTTTAATCTCTTGCACTAAATGCACTCCTCCCTGGCATGTTAGTGAAAAAAAAATTGGAAGTACAATATTAAAGCACTTATACATCTCTTATAATGGTATCCATAAAACATTGTCATATACAGTGACATTCACAGTGATATAAGTAATAAAGGAAAAGAAACAGTAAGTGAATGAAAAGTGACTGAATGGTTGCACAATTCATAATTGCTCACCAAAAATTTGGTTTATTTGAGTTACGGTCATTCACAAAATTTGGTACAAAATCTACAAAAAAAGTAGAATTTTTTAAATTTAATTTAAAAAAATCATTTTATGGGTAGAGACCTTTGCAGTCATGTGGACGAAGAGGTTGAACTTCACATTTATTGCTTTGAAGTATACTGTCGTTTTTAAATTCCACAATACATTCCACTTTATTGAACCAAGGCCATTTATACATCTCTTTGAATAATCAGTGATTGTCATTTTCTAGTCTTATTGACTATAGTATTAAAAAAGACAGGTGCTGTATACAGTGGCTTTCTGGCTAATTTCTTGAAGTAACTCTTTCACAGCCTTTTCTAGATCCACTAGCTGGTTGGCTTTATCTTCCAGTGTCTTCTGGTTTTCATCGTAGGATTTTTCCAAATCTGTTGGAAAACAAGTTAATTCATATTTTAACAGTGTGGAACAGAATAACAAAAACAATAAAATGTGTGTACACCTATACAATCAAAAGTTCATCTTGAATTTCTCTCATAATCTCAGATATGTTCTAATAACCTTTTTTTTATTCATTTAAATGAGCAAAAAGTATACACTTGTAGGTGAACCAGTTAAACCAGTTATTTGGTATATTCTCACCAGTAACTTTACTGGAAACATCTATATTCCTGCCTATTCATATAACTATCAGTTAATTTTCTGGCTGATTTGAAATAAATAAATAAAATTATAGAGATATAGATTAAGAGCTTTGGATTATATTCACAGTTCAGAATGGACAAAAATGTGGTCTCAGTGACTTTACATCATTACATGGTTGCTGGTCCCAATCATATTCCCCCCCATTTTGACATTTAATGGGAATATTAACAAAACCTCTTGGCCTACATTTCCATAATTATATCCATTGCACTGCTGCCTCATCATGCCGGGTTACAGTTTCTGATTTATTATTTACGTTTTTAATGATTGGAAGTACTCACAAATATAGTTTTTTTCCCCTCAATATAAAATCTCAAACAAAAAATTTCTCAGTTTATATCAGTACCTTTGAGAAGCTGTAGTTTTTCACTAGCTTGCAGCAGCAGCTCTTTGGCTTCCTCTTGAAGCATCTCAGCTCTTTTCTTAGCATCTGCTACACCCTGAGCCTTTTCAGAGATGAGGCCCTCCACAGTACCATACTTATCCTTCAGTTCTGTGTCCAGATCCTACACACAAAAAGAGGAAACCACTGATTTTCTGTTGGTCCAAGAATGCTATATGATTTCCCTGTAATTACATTCACATGCAGGCTTCCTTTTTTTTTTACACTTCAGTTTATTACAAACTTGACCGTGTATACAGGTACCTTTTTGATCTGCTCTGCCAGCTCAGTTGCACTGTCTGTGTCTTTCTCTGTCATTTCTACAGTGGTAGCAGTATTGAGGGCTTTTTCTTTCAAAAGAGCCACATCCTTTTCCAGCTGGAGTAGCCTCTGGGTAGCGTTACTCAGCTTGAACTCTGAATCTGCCGTCTCTGACTCTACCTGCAATTGACAAAAGAAAAACAAGATCAAACCTAAGCTTCCCTACATGCAAAGATTTACCAGCCCATGTATCACACTAAACACAGCCCTGACTGGGGTGGATCCCATAAATGCATAATGTAATCCAAAAATCCAGTAATGTAAGAATGCATTTGCAACATGCAAATCTTCTTCTTTCTCATGGAAAAACCAAATAATAAATCATTATTAAATATTTAAACAAGAGTTAAATGTATATTTATTCATATATTCAAGGGTTGAATTAATTCATATTCATCATTTGAATATCAAATCCTGCCTATTTCCTCCCATGCATCCCTTTAGGGTTTATTATTATTCACTTCACTACTGAAAAAGTCGTCATGATGCCTCTGTAGGCGAATGAGTACTATACTAAGTGATATATGTGCTGAACATTACATCCTTGCAGCTCTTTCAGTAAGCTTGTTTCAGCTCTTGTTCTGTTACCACATCCAGTTTGATTTTACAGACTATTGGGGTTGAACTGGCAGCTAGCCGTAATGATGTAATGTTGGTAACAAGGTAATTGTTGTCAAATCGAGATGCGTTTCACCTGACAATATGCTTTATGTACAGTGGTAAGTTAGGAATACTAATAGTAACTGCCAAAATCCAATTCCATATTTGACACTGGAACTTAGTGGGTTGTTAGTAGAGATGTGGGAAAAAAATATTCAGTTATGAATTGCGACTGTAGCGCAATTTTTTTTTCTCAATTTTTTTCAGACGCTTTTTAAATAATATATTACATTTATAATAGAGGTCGAAACCAGTCGATTGGTCAGTGACCGGAAGACTTTCAGGCATTCAAGGTGGTAAAAGTCGCAGTTTCTTTATAATCCTACAGGTGGCCCTCTCTGAAATATTCCCACATTGGCATCCAGTGTGGTAGAAGTGCATTATTTACCAAGATTGTTTACAAATAATAATTCTGGCGGATGACAGAGATATGTGCTGCTCAGTAAAAATTTTGCTTTTTGTTTAGTTTAATTTATATAAAGTTAGTTTGTATTTTTTAAATGCCTAAGATGTTTAAAATGGTTATTAAATGAGAAACGAATGTTATACGGTTCAATTCAGTTGTGAAGCTGTTGAATAAAGCTACGGTAAAAAAAACTTGAGTTATGACTTAATTTTTTAGAGTTTTTTTCTCAAATAATAGTGTAATACAGAATCTGGATATTTATAAAATCATAATACTTGCAGAATCGCAATATTAATCAAATCAGCCCCTAGGTATCGTTATAATATCGTATCGGGTGGTCACTGGTGATTTCCATCTCTAGTTGTTAGTCTACATACTTTAGGCCATATAGTGTATAACACCTTCCAGCAATTGTATTTTAATTAATCACATTTTAAACTTATAAAATAACTTCCAAGCACCTGTACAAAACCTATAAAAAAAACTTGTATGAGATTATAACTTTACTTTACTCACTGTATTTTCCTTCTAGGATGTTTGTGTCATAATGGTTATTTGCTTGTTGGCAGAGATGTTGGATCTGTTATTTGGAACAGGATCTAAACTTTTTAGAATTTTAATCTTAAACCATATTTTCTTTACCTAATCTTTACTTTGAACTTACAGATACAATCAGAGCCTGTGTTCCCTTTATGTCATTAGTGGCCTGCTTCAAGGCCTCAGTCACGGCCGTCTGAGCTTTTTCCGCCTGGTCCAGAGCTTCCTGTACCAGCTCAGCTGTGCTCTTTACATCAAACGCCTCTTTCCTGTTACAAAGAGGAGCTTTGTAATTACAAACAGGTTACAAAACATTGCAAACTATTGTACATAAAAAAAAAGTCATGTTCTGTGCTGGAAACAAAGTTCTGACCTGGCTTTGCGGGCCTGCTCCAGCAGAGTCTCAGCTCTCTCAATATCAGCAGCGCTCTGGTTAAGGATGTCCGCCACGTCAGACAGGCTGGCCACGCGCTCCCGAATATCTGCTGTCAGGTTCTGCAGCTGAGCCGGCGTGGTGGGCATCTGCATCTGCAGCACCTCGTTAGCCACGGCCTCGATGCTCTCCAGGTCCGCTCCTTCTTCTGAAGACGTCATCGGAAACAGCAAAGATGAGTAGAGCAAAGGTTCCTAATGACCGTTTAAACATTCAAAGCAGTTTTGTAGTGTGGGTGTGGAAAAAGTTATTTGTCTAAAATACGAGCCTGAGAAAAATACCAGTCGGTTTTTATGACGTATTAAACACCCACACAAGTAAATCAACTAGCCTCAAGGTGAACATGTTAATTAGCATATTAGATCTAAAATAGACATCGTGAGCGTACGAGTGAGGAAGTCTCGGATCTGTTTGATGAGCCTGCGCAGCTCTTCGTTGCTGTTGTCCACGCGCTGCTTGGTCGCATTGGTTTTCTGCAGAACCTCTTGAGCGTTCAACTTGGCCTCATCTGCTTTTACTTTTGCCTCAAACACCTGAATACGCAAAGAACATTCAGGTCAGTTATAAACTACATAAACTGTTTAGTAGTAACTTCTGTCATTGCTAGTAGAAATATACAGTGGATTAACTCACCATCTTAGAAAGCTTGTCCACCTCCTCCATAGCACTGACAATATCTTGGTCAAAGTCCTTGGCTTTCTGCCAGGCATTATGGGCCAATGTGGTTAGACCATTACATCCCTCTCCCCCACACTTCCTGTTTCCTTCAGCATCCAGACAGCCCAGACCTCCGCAGGGAGAGTCAGCACAGGCTTCCGATCCAGCACGGCTGCCACAAGTCTGGGATCAGATCAGAATGAGCTCTATCACTATACAAGCTTCATATACTGTATTAGCGCTAATGCGGTGTTGTCTTGTTGTATCAATTAAGACTGAATGGAGAAAAAAAAAAAGGAATTTGCTTATAATGAATAAAAATCATTATAAGGAGATATCTAATTAAACTAAACATGCTTTGGGGTCAAACACCTGTTAATGTTCTATTAAAGACTGATACTAAAATTAAGAGTATGGTGACTGGAATAATTTAATACATTCATTGATTGATTTTCTATAATAGCAACTCTGATTGTTGCGCACTGGCTGTAATTTACATAATGGTTGCTGTCTGGATAATATGATCATTCATCTAATTGAGTATTCTAATTGTTTTGAGTCATTCGCAGCGACTTACGTATAACAGGGTGGTAATGACATGATGCAAGTAGTCAGTTCCGTTGTGTGTTAATCCTTCCATCATGCATATAGTATAATACAGTCTTGACATGATACTAAATAATATACTCACCTTCTCACTGAGTTCAGACAGGTCCAGGGTCTCGAGTTGGCCAGCCAGATCATCCAGCGTCTTGGTATGCTCATCTTGCTTCCTCTGGAACTCCTCTTTAATCTCATTCATCATAGACTCTGTGTAATTACGCAGTGAGGCTGACTGCTCCACCAGGCTCTCAGGATCACTGATTGAGGCGTTCACTCGAGCCTCTGCTGCTTCAGACTCCTGCATGTGTTTCTTTACACTGTTTAATGCTCCTACGAGGTTGGCCAATCCATATGAAAACATTAAATATGGATTATTGAGCATGTTTAGGAATATCTATCATAATTAAAAAAGTCTTTGACAGACGCCGTGTTGCTCACCTCGCACATCGGAATTCTTCATGAACTCAACTTGGTCTTGCAGGTCTTTTACGGTACGCTGCAATTTCTGGGCTTCTTCACTGAGTGTTTCTAGCTTCGAATCTGTGCTGTTTTCAGCGATCTGAGACAAGAGCTCCTCTGTCTGATTCAGCTTCTCATTCATTTCTGCCATCAAGGATCTAGAGTAAAAAGTGTCAGAAGTTTGTAAATGTCATTACCATATCATCTTTGGACCACGAGTCTGCTATTTTCATTTCAGAGTAAATTTCAATTGCAATATCGTTTTATCTACCAGATGTATACTTGTGCATATTAACCTCACAGTCGAACACAAGACAGAATGAGGGATTTTGTCGAAATGCTTACTGCACCTCAAAATCATGTAATAATATTGAAAATACAGAGGGCTAAGTGCAACATGTTTGGAACTGGTTGGTCATTTTCTTTACCTCAATCTCAACTGGTATGGATGGATGAATAACCAACTACATATTCTCTATAACACTGTTACACTATATGTCGTGAGCAAATAGAGTGAACTGAAAGCGATTTGGTCGAACTTGTAGATGGTTCATAGTTAAGTAATACAATATTCACACAAATGTACTGCAGGTAAATAAATTTAACAAAGACATTAAATTACATGAAAAGATTGTGATGCTGCCTCCTAAAAAACAGGCAGGAAAAGTTGATAACAAATACAATAAGAAGCGAATTAACTGCAAATTGTTTAGCTCGACGAATTCCACCGTCAGTTGTTTACATCGGACACGACTTACGTAGCTTGCTCGAGCAGGCTCTGGATCTCAGTGAGAGGCTGAGTAGCAGGGTTCTGGGCCAGAAGCTCGCGGATGGAATTGGCACTCCGCTCCATGTTGTTAATGGTGTCCTTGTAAGGCCCAGTGAGGCCATTGGATTTAATGGTGTTAACTTTCTGCACCAGCCTGTGTGTCTGGTTAGTGAGCTCTCCTACGATCACATCCCATTCAGCGAAGCACTGGTGGCAGCGTTCACAGTGTGGGAATTCACCAAAGTAACCCCGAGCACAAGTGTCACAGCGGGGGCCCGACACACCCTCCACACACACACAATGTCCCGTGGCTTTGTTACACTGCTGCTCAGCAATTCCTCTGGGGTCACAGTCACAGGCTGAAAGAACACACAGACACTTAGACGCTTAGACAAACCGTCAATAAACATCACCCGAGCTCAATACTCCTCCGTTACACTTATTTAAGAAGTAAACCTGCATTAAAACTTGACGACGACTATTTTAATGTCAAGATAGCACAACATCAGCGTAAATATGACACATACCTGTAGAGCAGTGTATTTCTAGTTATGGATGGGTCTGGTCATAACTAATTATGACTGTACATAACAGACCACATTAAAATAAATACAAGAAAGTCTGTCTCATTGGAAGCAAAATATGATCAAATGAGGGTTAGCTCAAGACTTATGCATAAAACTGTATTATATATTTATTTTGTATTATGTCACTATAATGTCATATTTTCATATATAGTATTTGTAGATATTTTCTCTCACCTAAAGTTTCAAATAATTAAATTGTGATGTTACAGTTTGTGAAATATTCTAAGCTACCAAGTTTTAGAGTTTCCTTTTTTAAATAACGCTTGATAAATATTATATTAATATTTATAGTAATAATTATATTAATATTTATATTTAAGCGAGAAGTGCTTTAGTAAATTCCATGTGACTAATTGACCAAAGTAAAGTGTTATTAAGGAATTATTAAGGAAGTGAGTGGCATGCATATGGAAAACCCAAATCTTGTTTTTGAGATTTACACTGCAATTTTATTTTTTTTATTTACATTTTTGGGCATTTCACTTAAAATTCTGTATAGAGATTTTAAGTGATTTCTGCTTTTCGTTTTTATAGGTAGGGATAAGGTGAGCTTGAGATTTGTTCACATTAAGCCTCAGGTTTTACGAGCATAATACATCATAGCCGGTGAGTTGCATTCGACCGTGTCTACATTAAAGGTCACTTGTAAAGTGGCTGGAAGAATGAGGGAGGAAGTGTTGTGGGAAGGACATGGCTAAAGTAAATATTGGTGTGAAAAGACTGAGCTTTGTAGCACATGAGTGAAGTGAACACTGAGCGTTGTGAAAGACAAAAGGGCCTAACTAACACACAAAAAGATGCTAGACACTAAGCAAACATACCAGTAGGATTGCTTTTAACTGGCAACATTTGCACAACCCCTCAGCCCCCAACGCATACAATGACAATCCTTCTAACAGAAAGGTGTTTCTATTCAACCCCCCCCCCCCAACACACACACACACACACACAGCTTCAATCCACGAGTTTTAATCTTCTTGAATAGCATTCCAACCTGAAGTGCTTCACACACATACATACATTCTACAGAAAGGACTTCATCACCTCAGGGCCCTAATTTGAACAAAAGGCTGTGTGGAAGTGGGGGCTTAGCTCAGAGGTTAATCCTACTATTGTAGAGGAGGCCTTTGGCATTGCAGAGAGGCACGACTTGCTAAAATATGCAGTGAATGTGACCCCTGGAGATGAAAACTTTTTCTTTCTTTTTTTGTATACATGGGAGTGATGGTGATCTACATGCTTAATGCTTATACCCCGGCTCACACTTTCAGGGACACGCAACAGGACAAACTGAACATCTGCGTGACATCTGTAACATTTCTATTGTCATGAGGTTAAAAACTAATGTCAAAGTAGCAATATTTAAATGAGGGAAACACCCTATATCACACACACATCAGTATTTGACACACCTACACATTCCAATCCCAGTTCGTTTCAACCTAGATGTTTTTACATCTTAAAAAAATCCATAATTGGAACGTGCATGTGTGTCAAATACGGATATGTGTGTGATATAGGGTGTTTCCCTCATTTAAATATTATACACAATACAAAATATTATACAACAACACAAGTGTTACAGATGTCTCACAAATATTTTGTTTGTCCTGTTGCATGTCCCTGAAAGTTTCTGTTCACTGGAAGTTTTTAATATTTGCCTAAAGCTTTCCACACACATGTTTTCTATTTTCATGAGGACAAATTCATTGCAACAGGATTTTTGAATCACAATGGAACAAACGCATATGGATAACATTCCACTCACATGGATTCTGAGTGCCTGTTGTGGTTTATTTCCTAAAACCATTGTAAGATGAACATAAGGTCTTTCATGTACAGTACAGGCCAAAAGTTTGGACACACCTTCTCATCTATCTGTCAATGTGTTTTCTTTTATTTTCATGACCATTTACATTGGTAGATTCTCACTGAAGGCATCAAAACTATGAATGAACACATGTGGAGTTAT
>JAOVVB010000010.1:12592316-12606396 GCA_028570985.1 Heterobranchus longifilis | reverse complement strand
CCAAGAGTGTGCAAAGCAGTAATCAGAGCAAAGGGTGGCTATTTTGAAGAAACTAGAATATAAAACATGTTTTCAGTCATTTCACCTTTTTTTGTTGAGTACATAACTCCACATGTGTTCATTCATAGTTTTGATGCCTTCAGTGAGAATCTACAAATGTAAATGCTCATGAAAATAAAGAAAACACATTGAATGAGTGAAGGTGTGTCCAAACTTTTGGCCTGTACTGTACATATACACCGAGTTAAAATACACACTGCCTCAGGGTCCTAAGAATAAGAGAGTGATGCCTAAGGTGTAATACTAACATATTTATGTTATTTTTTATATTACAACTGCAGAGGATCTAATAATTTTTATTACCACAGGCACACAAACAGTGCACAGTATAATTCAATCTGGGAATTCCTCTGCTCATACGGATTGAGGCATGTTGAGTTTAAGTCAACACACCAACACTCAGGAGGTAACTAGATCTTAGAGAAACATAGTGAAGGGAGGGGGGCTTCCTGCTATGATGGGCTCACCAAACAACTAGTGTGTGTGTGTGTGTGTGTGTGTGTGTGTAGGGGTGTTCTCTGAGCAAACTGGGAGAAAAAACACAAACCCTGTTCCCTGTGATGAGCCCCTCATTCTTGGCCTTTGGAAAAGAATGTAAACTAAGGACAGAGACAGGAGTCATACTGTGTAGATATGGCTGAAATGTTTATAAGTGCTTATGAATGTTAACACTGGAGGCATTTGTATCATTTGTATCGTCAGATGGTCTAAAAGCTGCAGAAATTCATCTGACGTATTTGAAGATAAAAGTACTTTAAATATAAAGTTATCTGCCATATACAGTGCCTGGCCAGACTGGCAAAAGTCACACACTCCAAAATTTCATTGACCAACTTTAGCTTTGCTTCATGATTGAAAATGATTCCTCATGCTCCCAGAACCACTCTTACTCTTATGCCTGTTCCAGCAGGGAAGAAAAACTCCACTGATGTGATAACCAGGTCATTCAGTTCATTCAGGTCATCAGCTGACTTCATTTTATTGCCACATTCCATTATTGAGACTAGACCTGACCAATGGAAGCAACCCCTGATCATAACACTGTGTCTTGAGCCTTGTACGTGTCATGTGCTACCTTTCTTCTTTCCGGAAATAGGGTCAAGTCTGGACTCATCAGACCACATGATCTTTTTCCATTGATTCAAAGTCCTGTCAAGATTTTTTTTTTTATGATCCCTAGCAAATGTAAGTGTTTATTTCCTGATTATTGTCACTAACAAGTGATTTTATAGTGGCAGTATATTATAATGTCTTACAAAAGCAAGTTGTATTTGGTCCACGGACATATCCACTAAGCATCCTTCTAATTCACTATCTCTATCAGTTTTCGAAGCAGGTTGACTTTTACAAGACGAGTTTAGATCTATCCTAATCTATTCTACTTTACCAGTTCCAGGGACAAAAGTTGATTTCTGCATTACGTGCAAAAAAACATGGGTCACGCATAGGGGCTGAATGAAATGCCTACTTGAAACAAAGGTACTTTGTTGAGGATATTAGGAGGCCCTGAGTTCATCATGGCAGACATTTGAAGCTAACTCAGTACTGCAAGGAACCTTCAATACACTGTTATTAGTGTTGCTGGCTAAAGTATCAGATTACATTACATTACTGTTCATGCATCATGATATTCAGGCCTGTATAAAAAGTTGAAAAGCCAAAGTTATATATTTAAGAAATGGTGTCAATACAAAAATGCATTTTTAAGGTAATTATTTGTTATTCTTATTAGTTACAGTAACTGGGGCATGCCTATTAAATATACATGCTCTAAAAGATACCTTCAATATTCTTATATGAACAAAAATTTGTATTATGGTATTCCACAAGACAAATTAACAGTTTCCAGCTTACCATGGCATTTGACTTCAGGGTTACCCCAAAACAGCTCTCTGCACTCCCTGCATGTTCTTCCTCCAAATCCAGGCTTACACATACACTGACCACTTATCTGAAATGAAATGAAATAAACATACTCTGTTAACAACTTTATAACTCACTGATAAACCATGATATATAAAAGGGAGGGACATCACCTCATTGCACGCAGTGCTGGATGAGTGATTTGGGTCACAGTCACAGGCCTCACAACCTCGACCGCTGGCCATGTTCCAAGTGTCTGGGGCACACAAATCACAATGCTGTCCAACTACATTGGGCAGGCACTGGCATTGTCCATTATTCTGGTCACAGTGACATTCACCGACGGATGGACAAGTGTCCTGTCTAGTGCCGATGTGGTTACACACACATCCTGAGGAGCAGGAAACAATATCTTACTGGCATGATCAAATAAAAACAAACTGCCTGATTTGATAGATTTGTACAAATAAGATAAACGCAAACAAATATCTTTGTGCTTACGCCTGCAACCCTGGGTAAGGGCGTCACCATAATAACCCAGCTCGCAGTGGCTGCAGCTCTCGCCCTCGGTGTGGTACAGACATTTGAGGCAGACGCCTGTGCGTGCATCACATGATCCTGGGTCCATCATATCAATGTTGTTACTACACTGGCAGGCACGACACTCTCCACCAGCCTCATGGGGGTTTCCATAATAGCCTGGTGAACACTCATCACACCTTGCACCTATATCAAGCAAAGTAAATGATTCACTGTACAATAATACTCACAGAATCACTTATAAATGGAAAGAAAATGTTCGTCAATAGTCTCTATCCAAACAGAATTATTGACACAAGCACCAAGGTGAGCTATGATGGAAGACATTTTATATGCATTGTATTTGGCAACAGCTTACCTTTATATCCCTGTTTGCATACACAATGCACCAGGTGTGAGTCATGGCTCTTATAACATGCCCCAGCAAACTGTCGACTGCTCCCAGGACCATCGGGACACATACAGGGGCGGCAGTGGTCTCCAGATCCCAGGACAGGGTCACCATAAAACTCTGGCAAACATCTGTATAAACAGACAAGATTGATCAAGATTAAGTATAATATTTATACTGCATGTATACTGGATCAACTATGTCAAATTCACAGCGTAGGTAATTGGACACTTGGTTGCTCAGATGTATAAAAAGGCATTATCAGTTTATTAAGGCAAGATCAGTGCATATGATGGATGTATAGCATTGTTGTGCTAGTGTTCAGTTATATTCAGATTGCACAGAACCACTGGATATGTGTCACTAACCTCTCACAGTTGTGTCCTGTGGTGTGCTCCCTACAGTGTAAGCACTGCCCAGTTTGGGGGTCGCACTGCTCAGCATGTCCATTACAAGTACATGGCCGGCAGTTGGGAAAGCCCCAGTGTCCAGGGAGACAACGGTCACACTGACGTCCGTACGCTCCGGGAATACATACACACTGACCAGTGGCCTCATGGCAGAATGCATGCACTGAACCCTGTGGATCGCACTCACATGCTGAAGGAAAGAAACAGGTTGCATTAATCTAGGATACCTGTTACCTTTGTGTAATTGTTAGAGCAGAGGAAGTATGAAACAGTATGAACTTTGTAAGCGGATCAGAATGAGACTCACGTCTGCATCCCTGAGGTCCAAACAGGAACGTAGAAGGGGCGCACTTGTCACAGTTTCTGCCCACCACGTTGGGCCGGCATTGGCACTGGCCACCGTTCGGATCACACACCGTACTAAGAGATCCCTGAGGGTCACACTGACATGCTGTAAGTGTGAGAAAGAGAAAGACACTAATTTAAACCTAAAGGCAATTTGGGAATTTAGGATATACAGTAACAAAAATGGCATGTAGTTTTTCAGCATTACACTTAGATTGGTATAATTAGCAAATGGATGTGATACAATTATTATGTAGAGGTTTATATGATTGCAATTTTTTTAATTTTATTTATAAATTGCTCTTTTTTTATTGGTTATGATGTCAAGACCAAAAAATATCAATTTCACTCAATCTGAAATCATAAGTTATGACCATAGTTCTATTTCAGAGAGCCTTTTTATTCCCACTTGATAATAAGGTGCCTTTTACCTGACGTGTTATGCATACCACAAAGCTCCTGGCCAATTTCTCATGTTGACAGGAGAACAAAGACCGTATTAAAATGAAGGAAACTTAACGGCTCTTAGTGCATTCCTCAGGATAGGGCACTTGTGGTGAAAGATCTATAGTGTCCGTTCTGTTTTCTGCATGTTGGAACGTGTTGAGGTGGTTAGAAGAGCGATGCAGCCAAGGCCCAGCTAACGTCTGGGCGCGATCAATACAACATCCAAGCTCACATGATGTGAGACAGCCCATGGTAAAACGAGTGCAACAGGGACATAGGTGAAGCTGCATTTTTATGCAACCATAAATGTATGCCTACATCTAAATAGTTAGCAAAGGTAGAACTTTTTTTAGATAATGTTAGTGCATAGTGTAAATATAGCCTAATTACTCTCTAATGCATCACTGAACTTGAATTGTCTGACCTATGTCCTTGCCCAACAACGTGTAGTGTATTAATCATGTAAAACATGCTTTTTTAATCCTCTTTCCAGTATCTTATGGGAGTAAATAGCTTAAAGGTAAATTCTACCAAAGCTGTAATAACAGTAATAAATGCAGTTTCCTGTCTCGAAGACGTGTCTGTCAGTCTATTTGACAGCAAATAAGATGTACACTACTGAGAAAGTTGGCGCAGGAAGCAAGTAAGGCCCTATAATCAGGCTTGAGGCCAATATACACAAGCTATAACATGCAAATACAGCAGTAGGGCTCAGAAATGAGTGAACAAGTAGAATGAATGAAGACATATGACTGACATGCCCCATTAAAAAAGACCATATGTGTTGAGAAGACTGTCAGAAAATGGCTATGAGCATATGTGTTGTCTTTTAGCACCTTTAGCTCCTTGATGCAGTAGAGCAGACACACTGAAGATGTAGTTCTTGCAGATGTCAGGCATGGGGGTCTTCACCACAGACTGGCTGTTCTCTAAGCACCGATAGCGCTGGAAGGTGTCCCATGCACTGTTGGTCACCAAGTCACCTCCCTCTGATACGGAACCGGAGAAGATATCCAGATTCTTACAGTGTGGCATCAACACAAGCTGGGGGAAAAAAAAGCCACAGAGCAAAGCTATGAACAGGCTGGCTGTAAAACAAAATAGTGGTAATCAAAGCAATGTTTTTTATACAGGAATCATTTTACATATCAACTTAAGATATACCAAGAGAGAACATACTGAGTCAATAAGTGTGTATGGGGACTGGATATCACTGTTGGTAGAGTAGCGAGGAAGACTCAGACGCACTGTGTAGTTCAACCCCTCCTCAAAACATACTGGCCTGGGTAAGACTACATATCTGAGCAGAAACAATGTGATTATACAAAATTATGTGAACACAAAGTTCCTAAATCATTTTCATTATACTTTGTCATCAAAGTTCCTAAATCTCTTTTAGTTAGTTGCACTAAAGAAAAACTAAAAAGGACTCGCACCTGGAGCCAGGGTGTAAGGACACCATTTGGTTGTCATCATCTGGCATGGTGTTGGCACAGCGGCTGTCAGCAGTGATGACATGAGACCTGATGACAGTCATCAGTACTTCCTCCCACTGTTCTGGAAGCTACACAGACAAACACAATGATAGGAAGAATGGAAACTCATACACTATGACGTAACAGACGTTCATGCTGTACAGAGGCATCATGCTGTGCTAAGAATTACAGCTGTCTTTGTAATAGACATACAGAGAGCATTAAAACACTAAAAACTCACTTTATACTACAAAAATTGGTGTGTGCTGAAACCAACCTGGGGTTCATAGCGAATAAGGATGTCATATTCCATGGAAAAGGGGATATTGTTGATGCTGAATTCCAGATAAGCTCCTTCTGGAACATTCACAAAGCCAATACCAGTCCAGGTCGGATTACGGTCCTGAGGATATGGTCTCTGCACGACTGTCACACCCTGGAGAAAGAGAGATTTCTAGTACATGACCCAATTCACTTTTATGAACCACCTCAAATAGACACAAGGTGACTTACAGGTCCAAAGTTAGCATCTTCTGCCTCGTAGACGTAATGGTCCAGAGCAACGAAGTAAAAACCGGACTCCACCTGGTCACAACGTCTGCCTGACATGTGCTCTCTACATTGACAGAACCCTGTCTCTGGAGAACAACTGAGGAAGACATAAAGATCCACATAATTCAGATGTAAATCTAAAACCCAGTAACTTCTTAGTGTTGAATATGAACACATGATCCAACATAGATCTTGTACCCAGTATCCAGTTTGCACGAGTCAGGATACTTACTCATTATTGAGAGCACCTCCGGCATCACAATCACATGGCCTGCAGCCATCCATGTCATTGCTGAGCCCCCAGTGCTGAGGCTGTGAAAGAAACGGCTAGTTAGCACATGCTTTTAACAACAAGCTGTTTATGACAGACCTCCCAAGATGAGAAACAATCCACTGTGGGATGGCCTGCGTTTGCCTTTTAATCCATGAGATGATACATAAACAGTTAAAATGAAGGCCTGCTTAAAGATTATGTGGAAACTAAATTTCACCGAAATACAGACATAAAACAATACTAAAATGAATCATTTAAAGCATCATCCCAGGTCGTTGTCTAAATCAAGCAAATCTAATAATGTTGAGGAAATGCATGATTAAAGCCAACCTACCAAGCACTGGTCACAGTCTCGCCCCATAACTAAACGCTTGCAGTAGCAGTTCCCTGAAAATGTGTCACAAGGGCTTCCGCCAGGGATTGTCCCCACAGAATTACAGGTGCACGCTAAGAAAAGCAAAGCAGACATCGAGAGTCATGGTAATGGTTTCCTAATGATTGATATTCTAATGCAAATTATCCCCAGAACTGTGAAGTAATAAACAGAGATGTATAAACATGTACCTTTACATCCCAGAGGATCGTCACTAAGGCCATAATGGCCTTGTTTGCACTGGTCACAACGCTCCCCCTCCACATTGGGCTTACAACGACACTGTCCCGCGATCAGTCCAAGAGAAACATCTGTCAGCGCGTCACAGATGCCACCGTTTAGAGAACCAACGGGATCACAGTCACAGGCTACAGAGGGACATACGTCAATGTTAACATTATAAGGAAAAGTCAATAAGCAATGACTTATTAATCCAGAAAACAAGATGCCAAAGGTCACACAGAGGTTTAACTGGGTATAGTAAAACTTTTATTATTTAAATGTGAGAAACCACTTTTTTCTCTCTCAAACAAATATGTCCACGTGTGTGGTCTGATAGATTAGCATAAACCTCAGACATCACACAAAATGAAGTGTGAAACTTAAGCTCAGTATTTAGCTCTGTGTTGACTAGCACCACTTCAAAGGCCAGGTGTTTCCCAGCCCGTGCTCTTCCCCCCCATCATGCAACCACAAAGAGAGACACAGAGGTTCAAAGATCTAGTCAGATGAGCGTTTCATAATGAACTAGCCCAGACAGAAACACTGAGACACAGATGACAGTGGAGAAGAAAAGACAAAATAAGAGGATGACAAAAATGCGATAACAGGAAGAATTACGCACACTCGCAGATGTTGGGGTCACGAATGTGCCTCTCAGGATGCTGGTAGAAGAAGGGCTTGCACTGCTCACAATGGTGGCCCATAGTGTTGTGCTGGCAGTCATTACACACTCCTCCGCTTACGTTACCTGATGCCTGGTACACGGCCATGTCAAAGTGGCAGGAGGTACTGTGGTGATTGCAGTTGCATTCTACAGAGAAGATGCCAGATTATGCGTTTACTTCATAATACTTTTTACGATACTTTAAAATGAAGAAGTATTTATTATATAAATAGGATGGTTAAATTGTTACATATTTTAATTATTTAATTAACGAAAAACAAACAATTGGTCAAACAACATTTAATCTATCTACAACATCCAATCTATCTATTAGTTACTATATGAAAACATGTTATACGTGTTATAGAATTACTGACATTATCAGTGTTAATAAAACAGATTTGACCTGATATAACTATACTGTCTCATTACAGTACAACTGTGTAATATTTCCTGTAAACATCTTACTTTTACAGGCATTGGTGTTACGTCCCTCTGCAGGCCTCCAGGGCAGGTCATGGTAGAAGTCCTGACAGAGCTCACAGTTCAGCCCCATAGTGTTGTGGTTACACATGCAGTGGCCATGGACCTATAGGAAAAAAACAACATAAGAGATCATTTTATTATAACTAACTGTAGAAATGTTAATCACACATTTAAAAAAATATGTTCCAAGCTCAGATTATTTGTTTTTATGAAAAGATGTTCTAGTGCTAACTATATAAATACAAGCACTATTGCTCTAATTAATTACCATTTTAACATAACCGAAAAATATCTTTAAATGAAAAAGATCTATGGTAAAGATGAAGCAACTCGGAACAAGCTGTAAAATCCCCCGATCCAGATGGCAGCTGAAAATGTTTATACTTGATACATCTGGACTCGATTAACAAATGCCAGCTCTGGGAGCAGTCACACACACACATGCACACAGCTTGTGCAATCTTTCAGTGTACTATACCATTTCTAGCACGCACAAACCAGGCACATTACGGTGCAAATAAAATCAGTAAGTTCCAGTTACTATGAATCAGGATGAATTTCTTTTTGAGGTTGTTCATAGTGAACAGCCTATAGTGATGAAATACATGTTAGACAGGAAGCAAATAATGTGGAATGGAGACTAAACAGGATGCTTCCTTCAGATACACAAATGAAAAGTAAAGCATGTGTTTACTGAAGCGTGACTTTCCACAGCAAAAAAAAAAATCCATTGAGTTCATTCACAGTGCACATTTGGATTTTTATAAGAAACAGATTATAAAATCATAAACAGCTTTGTTGATAAACATGTTAATTTGATTCTTCAATGAGAAGCTGACATGCTGGCATTTTTCTTAGCTTTCGGTTCATAAAAAGCTAATCAATGCCTGCTGATTAAATGCCCGGCAACACGAAAATCTCTCTTCTAGGATGAACTTTCAACTTAAGCGAAAAGACACCTGCAATAATACGCTTGTTACACCACAGAACTGTTGATTTCTCTAATCTGATCGCTCGGATAAGATGTTTATTTGACAGAAGACAGTCTCAGCAATTTACAGGTTTTTTTTAACATGAATTGCTTTATTTTGTTGTTGTTGTTTTTTACATGACAAGCTATATATTTTTTTTATCTACAATCATTTCAACTTCGAAAAAAAGGCCAGTGAAAAAATGAGTGTTTACACATTGCTTCTGCACGGTAAAAGTTAACACCATCTCTCAGAGATCGAGGAAGACATGCATCTAAACTGTTTTATGTTCTGGCACCTAGGTGGTGTAATGAACTTCCTCTAGATGGCCGTGTAGCTGAGTCACTGGCGATCTTTAAGTGACGATCTGTTTCTAATGTATTTGACTAATAGCACTTCTAGGTAGTAACCTAGTGAACCAGTGTAAGGATATAGTTAATGATGGAAACTTCAGAGGACTTATGTAAGTTGCTCTGGATAAGAGCGTCTGCCAAATGCAATACTATAAACAATACTATAAATAGAAAAAAGTATGACGATCATTCTCCTACTACAGCATGCCACCTGAAGATTTATTCTTACTTATTACAGTACGCATCAAAACCTATTACATGAAAAGTATGTCTTCGATTCACTTTTGTGCAACAGTTACCTACCATTCCATCCACCACCTCTCCAGCTCCATCAATGGGGGCGCACTCAGAAGCGTGGCCGTAACAGAAGCAGTTGCCCCTCACCACCATGTCGTAAATGGCATAGTAGTACTTCTCCTTGATCTCAATACGCGAGTCCAGCAGGTTGTCCCCCAGAGTGTGCAGCTTAGTAAACTTCACTCTTAGATTAGTAATCTTCAGCATATCTAAAATCGGAGAAAAGATGCTACATGCTCAAAGGATGTACACGATCCTTATCTCTGCAGCGTATGTGTATATTCTGCATTGTTATGCATGCAAAAGCTCTTATAAATAAAGCTCTTACTTTGGATCCTTGGGCTGTAGGGATCCTCGATCCTGAATGCCGGGTCCAATACACGAAAGATGACCTCTCCCTCTGTAGATGGCTCGATATCAGAATAGCGAGAGTCACAAATGACATCATCCACCTTCTTCATGGGCCCCCGAGAGATCAATGAAAAGGAGGACTCGCAGTCATAGGCAAAGTAACGGTACACCTGCCATGTCTTTCCAAAGTCAGCAGAGCGCTCGATCACCATGGCAGCTGGCCGGAAGGTCTGGGTTAAACATGGCAAAGAAAGAATTTTAACAGGTTAAAGAGAATACTGTCTTGGTAAATTTGCAGATAATTAATAAAATCCTCACCCAGGAGCTAAAATGTAAGATGCTACAGTATGTGTAATGACAGTTGCTCATGAGATATGAAACAATGCACCTAATACTGCAATGGCAATACATTTTCAAGTAAAAAAAAAAAACGTCTGCAGGTTCACTATTTAGTGCTGCCAGGGTCAGTAGCATATTTGCTTCTAAACAATCTTGGTACCCAGCTAAGTGAAGGAAAAACAGTAACAGACATAATGAATAAAATCAATCCTGGACAATATCAATAAAAGATCCTGGACATTTAGTACCTCTAAGTGCATGAACTAATATCACAATAAAATTTTTAAATCCTAATTTCCAACAATGCACCATATGTTTTTAGTCCCTGCTAGAGAGTGGGCAAATTTAGATTTGAGATTGCTGTACACATCCATTGGTATGCGGCTTGTCACCTTTTGGGTTCTTCAAAAGTTTTGGGTAAGTGCTATCTCAGTAGATAAAGCTTTGAGCTACTGATCCAAAGATGGTGGGTTCAAATTCCAGCAACACCAAGTTGTTATGGTTGTGTCCTTCACCCTCAACTCAATTGTGTTATGTTCTGTTTATAAGTTTAAGTTTTAAGTAGCACTATATCCATTGGCCTGTTCATGGAGGAAGTGTGTGTAATACATTTAGAATGTTTTACAGTTCATCAAAAACAGATATACATTAGAAATTAAGACTAACATTGTACATGGAGGTTTCATCTAACTTGAATGTTATTTATTGCATCAAGGATTTTATTGCATGGCTTATTTCATTTTAGACATAAGGACTGAATTGTTGAAGAGGAATCTTTATCAGCAACATTCCAATCGTCTCAAGTCACAAGCAAAGCTGGAGCTTCTCCAGACCTCCTACTGTTCTCACACAGATCCCCCATCACCTCCCCCACAAGCCGTGATTATGTGAATCCTCAATGCATGCATCCATGCACGCACACACACATACACACACCTGTCATCACCAGACCATGTCCCTCAGCCTATAATCACAATTACCTTGAAGGTCATGATGAGATGGGTGAAGTGGAACTCTGCTTCCAGGTTCAGCTGGATGGTCACATTTTCCACCCCTGAGAACAGAGTTTAGCATATTAAAGGGAAAATTACATAAGGGAAATAATATAAAATAATTTCTACAGTACATTACAAATCATGTCATAGTAACATCTGCAGCTGGTACAGTATGTAAAAAGTCTAAATACAGTCAAAGTACAGTTCTACAGTCACAGCTGTGAACATCTGCTTTTGTTGGAACTATGCCACATGGATCTAGGAAGGAGAGAGAATGTATCATTAAGCTGTATGCCTGTGTCTGATTCCCAGGCCCATGTGTCCAGCTGTGGTGAATAACTGCTTCCTCTCCCCCATACATTACCCCACCTTAAGCTCTCCTCTCTTAGAACAACTCAGCCTTTTATTCGCATGCCTCTCTGGTTGCAGCCGTCTTTTACTTCCTTTTCCGTTCATTTCATATTCCAGCTTTCTCAGGACGGAATTCCAGTATTTTTGCATTTCATTATTTTTCTAATGCAGTCAGTATCAAAACAACTGGCCAAGGCTTGTGGGTGATAAATTCCGAAGGGGAAAAAGGTTTTTTATGAAGGGAAAAAAGTCATTTCAGAGTAAAAACAAAGGTCATTATTTTAACTAGTCAGCTATTAGGTGCCGGCTTTGAAGTTGTAACTCCCACCAATGGTATGATTACAGGGGGTTATCCTGAGAGGTGTTCCCTTTAACAAGCCCTCCTTTGCAGTGTTCTATTTTCCCATGAGAACGAAAGCCCTTTCCTGCTTACTTAAAAGTGATAACACATTGGAAACTATAGTAGCCATCATAAAGTAAAAAACGTTAACCTTTTAATAAGAAATGTTTACTAGAAGTACAATATATTCAACTTTATTCCAAAAGAAATCAAATATGGAAAGAAAAAAGAGAGTTGGTCATGTTGGTCATTAACTCACCATTTTCTGACTGCCACCAAGTCTTTAGTCGGTTAGGAGCAAACGTGGTCACTACATTTTCAATTCTGTGGCTTGTTGTATGTGCGTCGTCATTGTAGGACTTGCTAGAATCGCACACAAAGCATTTCTTCTCTTCCTACATTTGGTGAGGGGGAAAAGGATTGAAAATGTCAATGGCTTTTGCATGTACAGCATACTTAGCAAACCTTATGAGAGAAACAAATCTAAGGCCATATTCAATGCTTTATCAGAAAATGTCTGCAATTAGACCAAACTCCACGACCTCAGATTCTGAAAATGAATGACTTACATCTAGTCTCATTGATCTGGGAACAACAGCAGCCTCAGATACTTAATCTGATATTCACGAATATGGACACACCACTGTGAGTGGATCTTTGCTCACCCAACTTTTGGCTACTCCTACTATGTCTCCTATATGTCTACAAAGATACTAGTAGCAGTATAGCTGGTTATTTTCAGAATGAAGTTTCTTGTAGACTTCCCTGCTTTGTTTAACATCAATTGATACAGGGTTTATAAGTTTTATCAATGTGATTTGGTTTATTTCGTGTGGGGTTGTCAGGATGGAGTCTAGACATACCAACAAAAAAAAGAACCCTCTCACGCAAAGGGTAAGTGCTAAGAGCACCCACATGAAGTAATGACTAGTACAAGCAAGGAAGATTAAAGCCGCAAAGGACTTGTATGTAAAGCAATGCCTTTAATCTGATCACATCTCTGATAGTATCAGATCCTGAACAACGTTCTGAAAGACTAAACCTGAAGAGATTAAAAAATATTAACAAGTTTTCCTATGCTGTTACACTATAACCTAATAAATATATGTAAGTATGCAAGAAAAGTTCCCAAAATAATTAAATATATTCAACTGAGTTTTAAAGTTGAATGTGTTTTTGAAATTACATGCATATTACAGACTTTTCTCTCCCATTGTCTTTTAGATGCAGCCAGATGTTATCTTCTTCAGACAAGGTAATAACTAGCAGGTTTAGAATTATTCATATTCAGAGGGACCAGTGGGTAAAACAAACTCAACTTAAGGCCCCTAAATACAAAGACTTAATCTACCTGAAGGTGACTGACAATACAGAAAGGTTCGGTTTTCTCCAGACCACAGGTGGAAGTGGCTGAGAGCTGATGAGCTCTGCCAATAAGCAGGTCTCCAGTGGCAGGATAACAGCTTCCCTCCGTGCACACATCCCCACGTTCAGGCAGCTCGGCCAGCGACCGCGCCCCTAAACCTGGATCAAGAAGGTCAACTTGTTATTTTTGTGAAGACGTATTTCAATTTTATTTTCTGTTGTTCAAAATTAAACCATGATGAACCAATACTGTTTAAGCATGTTTAATTGTATAAGAATTTTGACATCAATTCTTTTGGGGAAAATACTATACTAAAAAGGTTAATATTGAAAATAGATAGTGTTTGAAAAACACTAATAATACACATTGTCAGAATAGTGACTTGAATGAAAGTTTTTTTTAAACTCATTCATTCATTCATTCTCTATACAGCTTATCCTGTACAGAGTCATGGGAAGCTGGAGCCAATCCCATGAGACTTTAGACACAAGGTGGGGTTCAATGCAGGGCACACATGCACACACACACTCATTCACACACTGCTCCATGTTTGGACTGTGGGAGGAAACCCACCAAGCATGGGGAGAACATGCAAACTCCATACACACAAACCCC
>JAOVVB010000010.1:12576133-12592216 GCA_028570985.1 Heterobranchus longifilis | reverse complement strand
CAGAGAGTTATTAAACAAAAAACACACAAACACACAAAACATATATATATATATATATATATATATATATAGACCTTCCGACCTGTAAATTGTTAAATGATTCACTCGGAGTGTAAAACTCACATACAGAAAATTCATTCTATTCACAAAAGCCAGCGGCCGAACATCTGGAAGCGTGCGTGTGTTCACGTGACTAAATAGATGAAAATGTCCTTTAAAATATATTTGAAAGTTAAACGAGTCATTAAGTGTAAAGTTAATGAACTTACACAAAAGGGCTGCGAGGTGTAATATCATGGTTTTGGAGTCGCGTTGAGCCTCTCGCCAGCGTCCAGTCCAGTCCAGTCCTGGCTTCTCTGTTCCAGCTTCCGTCCAGCTCCACTGAATCTGAGCGAAAAGTTTCCCTTTTCTCGTTTTCCTCTCTCTCTCTCTCTCTCTCCGTCTCTCTCTCTCTCTCTCTCTCTCCGTGTCTCTCCCTCTCTCTCTCTCTCTCTCTCCGTGTCTCTCCGCTAGCTCATGCGCACAGAGCGCTCGGCCCTCCCCCAGGTGTGATCAAATGAGGCTGCGCTAGTCAGCCGTTAAACTCGAAGAGCGGAGAGCTTGTAGCTAACCGTGCGCTAACCCTACTGGAGTCTCACAGGGTCTCTCTGTTCATATTCTGCTCGGTGCTCTTGTTCTGTCCATGTTCCTTACGGAACTGTAACAATGTCGACTATTCACGCGTACATACACTGTACAGTACAAACAGACCATACTGCAGTTGTAGTTATTTGTTTGTGAAAGGTCGTGCTTTCGTGTTTCAGGTTTGTGTGATTTGTGTAAACCTGTACATTAAGTGCTACAGTTAAACGCCTACTTTTTTGGTGCTTTTCTTTACTTTCTTTTCCTTTTCTTTTTTGTATCCAGACTTCTCTGCGATTTTGGTTGTATTGGAATGTGAAAGGTCTTGTTATTGAGCAAGGCAGTTTTTTTAATCTTTGTTTCCTTCACATCACATTTGCTCATATGTTGCCCATTTCTGCTTCTGGTTTTACACATAAAGTGAGGACTAACTTGCACTTCAACACAATAACACTGCAGCTGACACACACATCATTTCATTCCATACTTCTTCATGTTTCACTCATACTGCTGCTGTTATACCTGCACACAATCTTTACCCTTTTATATCCTTTTATATTGTAAATTCTGCACATTCTGAATAAATGATAAATTTGATATATTTCTACTTTTTTTATTTTATTAAAAAATTTGCAGACTACATCCAAACTAAATTTGAAAAGTTTTATTTGACTTTTCTCTTTCAGTAAAATCTTCCTATACTTCCTATTCTATCTTATCTTTCCGTTTTTAGGTCACCAACAGTTGTATAAACATTTCATATGATATCACACTGCATATCACACTGTGTATAGTTGTGTATGTGACAATTCGAAATCTAAAAACAAAAGCACTCTTATGTAGGCAAAACATGTATAATACTTCAAATTGTTACAGTGGTTGTTGTGGTTGTATAGGTGTGGCTATTGTAGGTAATTACACTTCAAGGACAGGGACAAATTCTTTTGTAATGCAGAAAGAAAAGATTGGTTAAATGGATAGGTAAGGGTCCTAAGCGTTCTAAAAGTATTCTTATTTAAGTATTCATCCTGAGGGACAAGCAGAAAAGAAGAAAAGCCTGTGCTTTTCACTTTAAAGTACTGCCTCCATCCACATGTCTGAACACCCCTCAACAATCCCTTTATTTACTTAGACAAATGAACGTACGAAGGTTTAATAAATAAATAAAAAACGAATAAGTTTCGATCCATTTTTATCATAATTTTTTTTCACTTTAATTTTTTTAAATCATTTGACAGGCAGATTATTTTTGGACGAGCAGTTCTTACAGATGATGGGTCATTTTACACTTTTTATCACACTGATGGTAAGATTTTATATTACCTATTTTTTATTAACTTATTAACTGATTAACTAATAAATGACAAGAAAATGTGGATATTTAAAGTGTTTGACAAATAGCATAGTTACTGACCTAAGTATACAATTATTAATTTTTAAATTGCAAAAGTAAATTGTAATTTGCTTAAGGGATGAGTTACAATTAAAAAAAAAACAATGAAATTAAGCTTTCCACTGCGTACATTAGCTGACCCGGAAGTTTTTTTGAGCTCTGCAAGGGGCAACCATTAAGTGGTTCTTCCATATGCAATTTGTTTTCTATAAAAAGCTTAAATTGCTGTATAGTTCTAGGTTACCACAGGGTTTCAAATGCTTTTAACTATTCATTAGCTCTAAAGCTAAGCTACATTCTCAGTGGGTGGTAAAAATAATCTGGACAAACAACCTTTAGTCTAGTTTAAAATAACAATTGAGGAAAAGTGTGATTTAACCAAATGAAAAAGTGCCTTTGGGGTAAACTTACATGACATTGTTTATGGACTGTCCTAACTTGTCTTCAGATTTTCATGGCCTAACATAAAGCCTAAGATTTTGTTGTCCTATTTAATAATGTTAATCATTTGAAACTCAATTTAATTCTTATAGGTCTTTTTAAAAACACAAATTAAACTATATGTTCAATATATATTATTGATATAAGAATAAGTGCAAAGGTGAGTTAAGGAAACCAAAAAGAATCAAAGATCAAACATGATGATGAGGGTAAAGAACGTCTTTGATTTTGCAAATGAATAGAAGTAGTCGTCTGGTAGTGTTGACATTCCAAAGCAAACGACCGAGATAATTGGACCCTTCAGCTACAGACATTTTAAAGCTGAAGGCATCCAAAGTTGAGTGTTGGTTTAATCCTATTACAACCAATTATTATTTACATCTAATCTTATCACATTATTTAATTGTTTCCATAAAATAAGAATTGAAAGCTGGACAATTACCACGCTCCGATAACAAAGACAGCTTATTTATAAAAATCTAAAGGGCAATACAGTAACAGATGCTATCAAATAAAAAAAAATCTAAGAAAATAAGAGCTGACCAGGCAGCACAACGAGAGCCTACACTGAGCATAATATTTTGCTTTTTTAACATTAGGGCCAATCTGTGTATATCTATGTGGCACAACTCCACAAGGCCTCTAAAGTTGTGGTGTGGTGTCTGGCCAGAGAATGCTAATGGTGGATGCAGTGGATCGGACTTGTTTGGGCGAGTTCTTATGGGTGCTCGATAAGTAGATCTTAATTTATTCTTTATAATTAATTTATTATGATGGTCGTATTTAGTTATGAGAAAATAAAAGGTAACAAATAAAATGTAAGTAAATGTATATAAAACACTATATAGACAGTTCTTGAATTGTTCCCACAAGCTGTATAATAACAGATAATTTTCTTTGGAACTCATTCAAATATAGTGTGATTAATATAGCACACTGAGTGGAATGTCACTTCAACACAAAGTATAAATCATTACAACACAAAGTATCACCAAAAAGATTGTCAGGTTTCTGTCAGCTTATTTTTAGCAAGGCCAAGATAAGACCTAAAACCATCAAGACTGTACACAGACATATGTAGCTTTGCATCTGGCTGTGGGAGAAGACAGAGACTCTGCAGGCTTAGCTGCCACATTGCGAATAATTGTCCACTTTTTCAACAATATATTGCCGCAAACTAGTCGCCTCTGCCAACAGATCTTCCAGTTCTTTCATTTTGTTCATTTTATCTTGTACTGCAGTTTGAATCCTTTTCTCCAACACTGAAACCAATTGGAGAATGAAATGTTTACACATTTTAAACACGAGACAAATAAGCACCCTGGTTGTTGTGGAATAGCTGTTACTTAAAACACTATCCTACCTTCAATTTGCTTCATTTTATTTTCCACGTCTTTTGCCATATTTTCAGTCTCCATTGTTATGTTCTTCAGGTGCTCAATAGCTGTATCATTTAGACCCTGAGTGTTGTTTTTCAATTTTTTTAACTGTTCTTCTACTGCCTCAAGATCCTGAAAGTGTACAGAACAGATCGCATAAACATCTTACCATCTCATATATTAAAGTGCAACAGTTTATATTATATTTTAGTGTAGGAAAAGGTGGATAGTTATAATTGCTGTTATTGTATGGAAGTTTTAGTATTTTTGACTTTTACTTACTGTATTTAAAAATTGAAGCACTAATTTAACATAATAAAAATGAATCTGATATGAGGGAGACATTTTAAGAGGATTTTTTTTGTACTTTCACTTTCATATTTTATTTAGGTTAAGTTAAATTTGGGACCTTAAACTTTGTAAATCAAACAGACGTTTGCATGTTTCTTTTTACAACAGTTCTTTCAGTAAAGTCATTCAGTACATTCCCCAGTATGTGTGCAGGTTCATGTTGAATTGTTAACTGACACCACTGACCTTGTTAGCATCTGTAACATTGCCTAATGCAGCATCTGCAGCAGTTTTTGCTTCCAAAGCCTGAGCTCGATTCATTTCTGTTTTATTCTTCAGAGCCTCAATTTCCTTTTGGAGTGTTTTGGGCCGTGGTGTGTCTAAATTTTCTTCAGCATTATTTAGTTTTGTGGTGCTCTGTTAGGAAAAACATTAATATTCATGAGGATTAGAGAAAAAGTACATCTAATACAACAAACCTAAACCTTTCACACAGCCCTTGTGTTCTGTTGCCATTGCCTTTACTGCCTTGTTGTTTGGGGTCCCAGAGACCCCAAAGTTGCATATATGCATATACATAGAGTACTGTGCAAAGGTCTTAGGCATGCGTAAATAAGCAAGAATATCTCCAAAAACTTTTGTACCTTAAAAAAAGCTAATAAAAAAAAAAAAAAACTGATTAATTAATGAAAGTAGGTCAATAATCAGTGTGATGGTCCTTTGCTTAAAATATAGTCTTAGGTACTATTTGTGCACTTTTTAAAGAAATTATCTGTTTAGTTTTACCAAACATCCTGCACAACCAGCCACAGTCCTTCTGAGGCTGTTGCACCTGCTTCTTTATATACACAGTATCAATCTGAAAAATTTGAATGTATTCCCAAATGCAGTTGCCAACACCATCAACAGATATGATGAAATCGTGAGGACCCTCCCAGAAAACGAAGACCAAGAGCTACCTCTGCTGGAGAGGATTAGTTTATTTGAATGACCAGCCTCAGAAACAATCCAAGATTTAACAGTATAAAATTTTGCCTGGAGTGTCTGGAGCACAGTATCAGTATAAGGATTATCAGAGCTGCTAAAACATTCTCATGGATTCCAGACAGAGCAGGAGGGTCAAGGAGAGATGATATAAGTAAAATATTCACCTGGTCAAGTAATTCACCAGTAACACTTATGTTGTCTTGCGTCTCATTCAGCTTCTTCTTTATCTTGTCGTGGAGTTGAGCAGTTTCATTTATGACTTTCTCTATGTCACTGATATCAATCTCCTTTGTTTGGTTTCTGAAATTTAACAAGAACAGGAATAATGAGCTACAGGATAATATATTTGAATGATTTTTAAAGAGTGTTCCATATTATTTGCTTTGTTCGGATCAATGCCTCATAATGATCATGTACTTACAGGATCTCATCAGCCTTATTTTTCAAGTCTGTGGCTAATTTGGCCTTATCCTCCAAGTCCTTGAGGTCTTCTGTAATGTGTGTGAAGTTCTCCATTATTTTCTGTATATTCTGGATCATCCTCTTAATCTCATCTGGAGAACTAGGAAGTTTAATAGCCAACACAGCAGAGGCTACCTTGTCAATGTCTTCCGGTTCCATTGTCTCTGCTACAACAAGATACAACAAGAATGTATCTTATTCTAAATGTATGGGTTTATATAAGTCTTAACAAGGTTAAAACAAAAACAACTTATAGCGAAGCCTAATCAGTGTAAAGACGGTTATGGATAAAACTAATGAACTTGACTTCAGAAAACAAAGAACAGGTCTTACCGCTGAGATATTCCCTAACACGCTCTATAAGTTTTTTTGTCTCATTTTTGGCCTTTTCAAACTTGTTCTTGTTCCTCAGGACTTTTTCCTTCATATTCTCTGCCTTGGTTTTCACATCTCTATTCATATTTTTGATGTCTTTAACCTAAAAACAAAAATTATATATAATACATTTATTATGATAGCATAAAATAATATTGAAAATGAAAAGAGCAGTCTTTATTTAGCATCTCAGTTCCTATATGACACATAGAAGTAGTTCTAAATATGTAAAATATGTAAAAACATATCTAGCCATATGTGGTGTGATTCATTGTACCTTTGTTTCTGCCTCTGTCAGATTTTGGAGCAGACTTTGAATGCCTGCTTTGATCTTCTTTGCTGTGTCTGTGGCATTGAGGGCAACAGGGAGACTTCCTGAACACGATGGTCCGCCACATTTCCCGCACAGAGCACCACCACACACAGCGTTTTTACACTCTGCATCGCCTGGTGCTCCACAAATCTGTAGCACATAAACAAACATGATGGATTCAATGAATGTAGAATGCATGCATTCACTCATTCATTCACTCATTTATTTTGATATGATATAACTGCTTTATCAATGCCAGAACTGTGGTGAATCCTGAGCCTGTCCACTGGTTCATCCAGTGAATCATCAACACACATTTGCATGCTCAATCACGCCTAGTGGCTATTTACCAGAAGGAAAGCTATGTGGCAACAAGGAGAACATGCGCAACCCCAGATATATGTTGCAAAGAAAAAATAAGGTTTTCGTTTGATTACCCTGTATTCTGTACTTTACAGCAAATTTACAGTTTGGAGTCTGGCGACATCTGTTGGTAAGTAGCAAACAAGACAAACAGGTTGAATAAATGTCTATTAATAGAGTCAGGGCAGCACAGCGGCATCGTGGTTAGCAGTATCAGGCTGTCCTCAGGCAGTGTTTGAGGACCTTGCATGTTCTCCCCATGCTTGGTGTGTTTCCTCTGTGTACTCGGGTTTCCTCCCACACTCCAAAGGCATGCAGATTATGCTATTCTGTATTTCTAAATTGCGCATACTGTGTATGTGAATGTGTGTGTGCTTGTGTGCTGTGCGATGGATTGGCAGTCCATCCAGATAGTACCCTGCATAGTGCTCAGAGTCTGTACATGATACTGTAAGTGGTATAGAGAATAAGTGAGAGAGTACCCGAGTCAGTAAGAGTTTATTTAACTGACCTCCTCATTAAGCTTGGCCACACTGAGCCCTTTGACCTTCTTCTCCAGTACATCCAGGGGCCGCAGCTGGCATTTGTTCAGCTCTTTTTTTATGTCCTGCCGGATCAGCCTGGAAGTGTCTATCTTGTTTCTTGCCTTCTTTACCCGTTCTTCATCTTTCAGGAAGCCAGCATGGAGCTTACGGATCTTCTCCAGGTCGTCTGTAACAAAAATGATCACATCAGATACTTTTTTATAAGGTTAGTAGCACCCTTTACAGAATGAGAAGCTTACTTACCGTGTAGCTTTTTTAGATCTATGCTTTGGCCAGCTTCAATTTTCTTTTTCAGATCATCGAGTAACCTCTTAAATTCCTGATAAATATGATCAATTTCACTTTCCAGCAATTTAGATGGATCAACAATAATTGTGTTTGGATCTATGGTTTCTGTTAAGTTCCTGAGATATAAATGAGAAAGATTAGGGTTTTTTTTCTCTCCATATTTATTTATGGATAGGCATGCAAGTAAAAGTGTGACCAATTTTCTTTCATATAAATTAGATGACTGAAGAGCAGAGATATTTGGAAAAAAAATGCACCTGATTTGATTTAGGAAATTCTCTATGCTTCCCAGATCATCCCGATCATAGCCTAGCATGCTAACCAGGCTTTGAAGCTTCTCATTTAACTTTTGTATCTTTTCCTGATGTCGCTTGTCGTTAAGTGAAAGAGATCCTTCGTATTTAGAAAGCAAGACCTTCATGTTGTCTATAGCTTGTGAGATGTCTGTGACATTTGTTTCCCAGAGATGATAACAAGGGTGGCAGGGCTCACAGGCAGGGAAGTCCTGAACATGCCCTGGGGCACACTTTTCACAGAAATTTCCACTTACTCCAGGCCTACACAGACACTCGCCAGTGTCAGGATCACAGCCTGGGTAGACAAATCCCTGCATGTCACAGTCGCAGGCTAGAAAAGTGAGTTGGAGAAAGTTGAAATACTAAAATCAATCACTTCAATGAAGAGGAATAGGACTTGTTCAAATTAAAATGACACTGACATGCTATCATTATTGTTAAGCTACATACATATGCACTGAATGTCAGGGTTTCCAAAATGATTGGCTGCACAACCCTTGCACTGTTTACCACCATATCCTGTTTCACAAGGACACTGGCCTGTAATCTGGAAAAAAAAAAGGTGGAGAGGGTGAAGATGTCATCATACGTCTTTGTGTATTTGAACAACAAAATGAGTACATCGAAAGAGGGTCACCTTGTCACACAGATTGCTGACGGAGTGGCTTGTGTGACAGTTACACGGCTGACACCCGGAATTTCCACTCAGATTCCAGTATCCATCCTTACAACGATCACACCGAATGCCTTCCACACCACGTCGACATGGGCACTGCCCTGTCACCTGATCACACATGCAGGGGCTGCCCAGTGGACACCTAGTCACATCTGTGCCCTGCCGGTCACATGAGCATTCTGTAAACACACAAGCAGGGAAAGAAAAGCAGAAATGTAATCCTCATAATGTACCTTTCCATGCTGTTTATAGGAGATTTTACATTTACATTGTTTATCTGTGTCCTCATCACTTTATCTTTTAACCTGTATGACATGGATTTGTGTATCGCTGATCATAAAGTTTACTGTTTGATTTATCTATTCCTTCTGACTCACACTGACTTTTAACACAAATAATACCACTCTTAGGGGGATTAAAAAAAACAACAACAACCGCAGAGCCATCCACAGAGTCAACACCATCCTAATATTCTCTTTAATACTATTAATTACGTTCAGAAATGCTTTAAGAAATGGCTCTGCTCTATGAAAACTACTGAGCAATAATAAAATGTCTCAGCAGAAAGCTGGGCCAGACAGTATGAGTAGGCATTTAAAACAGCCAAGACTGACTATTACACTAAAATCATCAGCACTAGACTCCACACTATAATTTCACTTAACTGCATGTGTTCTTAACCAGACCAGAACAAGGGAACAAACATACTGTATGTATCATCACCATGTGTTCGTTGGACTGGTTCTCTTAGGTTTCTTACTATGATACAAAATATTTTCTCTGGTCTCTACATGACTGCACAGTCTACTTTTTCTCCTTCCTGTCTCAAAACGTTGTTACATTCTCTATCTCCGTGTATACACCTTCATTCAAAACTAAAAACTCATAATTTACACCTTACCCTTGCACTCACCCAATGAGTCTATATACATCTTTTTATTGTGCCATCTTTAATTCGCTTATTGCATTTATCATAATTTATTGTCCATGTTATTCTTGTTTCTTGTTGTTCTCTTATTATACATTTTATTTTATTCAGTTTTGGATATATAAGCTGTTTTATTTAAATATACTATATAATAGTTTGTATTATTATCACTATTACCACATAATTTTCTATGTTTTTACACACTAGTAGGGAGTTCTGGTGTATCTAGAAAGGCTCTCACAAACCAAATACTTTTATTATAATTACTGAAGAGCAGGGCAGTGATAAAACAGATGATTTAGGCTCTAGGCGGATCATTGGGTCCAGGTTTGAGCCCCACCACTGCCGGGTTGCCATTATTGGGCTTTTAACCCATATATAATACCCAGAAAATCATCTCTGCATGGTACAACATTCTTGTATACAGTGTATACACAAGTGCTGCAAAGTCAGAGGCATGAGTCCAGAAATTTTGGCCCCTCTGTAAATAAAAGAATTTGCTAAAAGCATTGCTTTAGACATTTAAAACCATTGCATTCATATTTCTATAAGATTCTAATTAATAAATAAAAATGTACTTTCAAAAATGCACTCCATACCCCTGCAGTCCTGGAGTAGTGCATTGCCATAGTATCCTGGTTTACATGTCTGGCACTGAGGCCCATAAGTGTTATGCAAGCAACGGAGACACTGGCCAGTTAAAGCATCACATGCTTCGCCATCATTGGGATCGATGTTGTTGTTGCAGGGACATTCTTTGCATGTAGCGCCTGCCAAAAGCAGGTTACCATAGTAACCAGGTGCACACTTATCACACTTGAAACCTGTGAAAGAAAAAGGACAGGATTCAGGACTGTAATCCAGTTACTGCATGTGAATACATGTGTCTATGTCAAATCAAGCTACATCTTTATTTATTAGATTTGGTTATACTGTTTAAGACATAATGTGATCAGGGAACTAATGTCAGTGAGATATTGTTTATTGTTCATTAAAGCAGTATGTAAATAGGTCAGACCTTGATGCCCTGGCCTGCATTGACAGGTTGGGGTTAGAGAGTTTGGGTCGTTTTCACAGGAGTGGGCAAAGAAACGGCCGCTGCCTTTCACATCTGGACAGAGGCATGGCTTGCAGGGTTCCCTTATTAAGGGATCACCAAAGTAACCTTCAACACACCTGCCGAAAAAACATTCATAACATTAAAGAACGCTGAGCCAAACATAAAATTGTATTTTAATTTTGTTAACCGAGCTCATACCTTTCACACTGGGGCCCAGTCGAATGCTCCCTGCAGTTTAGACATACTCCAGTAATCGGGTCACAGAGGTCAGCCAGCTCGTTGCACTGGCAACGTTTGCAGTTCGGAAAACCATAGTATCCAGGCAGACACCTATCACATCGTCGGCCTGTAATCCCATCATGGCATTGGCACTGTCCGGTCTTATGGTCACAGAACCTAGCTTTGGAACCCTGTGGCTCACAGTTACATGCTAGGAAACAAGAAAAAGTCACATGAGTCATATTGACCAGCCAAATTGGGGTTTAAGCATCCATACATTTTTGTAAAATTGCTCTAACAAACACTTATCCTTCACATACACTTGTCTGTACATTCCATTTAGCTACCATTTATCAGTGTGTATTACTTACATGAGCAGCCATTTTGTCCAAATCCATAGGTCATGGGGGCACAAGTGTCGCAACAGCGGCCAACCACATTGGGTCTGCAGTCACATTGTCCTCTAAATTTACTGCAGGATGAGCTGAATGACCCCTCAGGATTACATCTACAAGCTGGCAGAAAAAAAACAGGGTTTTCGTAATGGACTGGACAGGGATTATTAATGGACTGTTGACTGTGAGCCAAAAGGGACAACCACTTGAAAAGGTCACCAAATGGTTGGAAAGGCTTTCTAAGCTTAGTTGTTATGAGGCTCGGTTAAATGTCTTTTCACCTCGACTTAACCTGATTACACTTGCACTTTCACATATTCATATCAAGTTGACATACTTCTTTTTATATTGTATTGATTCAGTCATGCTCAGTGAGTTTATTGGCTTTAGATGAGTAGCATTATTTCTATGTTGCTATGTTTTGTATTACATATACTGGTAGAATACTTACGAATTGCACCGTTATGGATGTATGCTGACATGCTGGCAATTAGGTTTTCGCACACCTCAGGTAGAGTCTGTTCCCCTGCCTGTGCACCCAACTCCACACAGCGATAATGCTGGTACTGAGTCAGGGTTACATCAGAGCAGAAATTTGGCAGAGACTCTATCTTTGGAATAAGTCCCATCTGAGTATTTTTTAGGTAAAAAAAAAAAAAATGTAGTTTATAACTTAGTTTCTTTTCGTGTTGCAAATGATCAACAATGCTGATGGCAATGCAAAAGAAAAGAGCTTACAGAATCAATTAGAATATGTGAGCTGCAGTAACGGTCGGGATTTTCAAATGTGATATCCACATAGTACCGCACGCCAGCGCTGAGACATACAGAAGGATTCAAAATGGCAGCCCTATATGGAATGAAACATCAGTGAATATCAGAGAACATTTATAGTTGCAGCAACAGCAAAAAGCTATAACAACCAAACAGGTTTTTATTTAAACCTATCAGGAGCCACAACTGATCCCATTTGTTTAATGAGACCATCTTTGGGCTTCAGGTTGTGGCTCCTGATTATTTGTTTTTTTGGATCCTGTATGGATTAGACGAGACACCCTGGATTAAAATGAAAAGCTAATGAATGTCTCATGTTTTATGCAAAATATTTAAAAAAATCTTAGCTCACCTGCTAGTTCCAGGAAGCGTAAAAGTTTTCTCTGATGGATCAAATGGACAATTTTCATTAGGAGATCCTAATGGAACAATTTTTACACTAGCTGTCCAATCATCTGTCGTCTACATACACACATACAAAAAAAATACATTCTAATTAGTACACGTGAAATAATACACACATTTACAAACCAAATATATCACTACATAATACTAATGATGCCATAATAACAAGTTCAGCTTAGGATCTGTAGAAGACATGTACTGGTCAAACAAACCTTAAAACAAATATACAAACCTGTGGCTCATAACGAACAACAAGATGATAATTAAGAGTTAGCGGGATGTTGGTGACAATGAATCGGAGTCCTGCTCCATCTTGAACCCGCACAACTCCTGGTCCAGTCCAAGAAATGGGTTCATCTGGTGTATGTGGTCGTAGAATGACCTGATGGAGAGACCCGGGCTGCAGGGGAATGGTGAACTGGAGAGGCAAACAACAACTTAATACAGCAATCGAAAATTTTATCTAAAAAACATGGCAGACTTGTCAGATCGGTATATTAGTCTGATTGTACCTGGCCTTGTCTTCGCTTGCGGTGTCTCTCACGCTTAACCACCACAAATCTCCCATCCCTGAATTCAACATCATAGCCTCTGCTCCTGAAGTAGTTCGCACAGCTAGGCAGAGTGACAGCAGGAGGTGAAGTGTAATATGCTACAGGAGGCTGATTATTCTCATATGTAGATGGTTCAGTGGGGTCGGGGACATAAGGTTCCTCAGGCGGTGGTGTGGGCTCACGAACTATGGTTCCATGGGGACAGTGAGGAAGTGGACGAGATGTAATAGGGTTCACGGGTGGTCCAGGGGAAGGACTGGGTTTAACCTAGGAAACATTCGAATAATTCTCGTATCACAAAGTGTAAATACTTGCTCGATGCATTGTATATTATTAAAAGTTGTATAGGCTGGTACAGGTGTGGTCACACACCAGGTGAGAGGAACATGTAGTGTCCAGAGGTATAGCAATTTCAGCCTCATAGAGATAGAAATCAAGAGGAACCAGGAAGTAACCAGGAGCAGGTTCACTACAGTGACGTCCCACCATATTGGCTCTGCACCGACACTGACCATTCTCTGAGTCACACCTACGTAGACATACATAAATACAACATACATACATACAAGTGATATGGATTCCCGGAGAATTGTTTTATTTAATGAATTATTAATTGATTTATTGTGAGAAATGTTGAATTATCTATTAGCTTACAGAGTAGTGAAGGCTCCTCCTATGTCACAGTCACATGGTAGACAACCATAGACTGTGTTTCCTAGTCCCCAGTATCCTGGCTAAAAAATCAAAAGGAAATAAATTCAGATTTAATCGTCCTTTTAAGCTGCAAAATATGTATGCTAAAATTTTCTGATGCATTTTGTAGGAAGAATAATGGATACTCACTACACACTGGTCACACTCAGATCCACGAGCAAACCGATCACAAATGCATTGACCTGTGTTCTGTTCACATGGAGAGGTGCTTAAAGTGCCCAAAAAGTTACACATACACCCTGGTCATGTCCACACAAGAACAAAAGGTTATTCATTAACAAATCATACAGGAAGACAAAATGTCTTTTTGGATAAACTTCACTTTTCATTTTAAAGGCTCCATTTATATGGAAAATTTTATTTTGCTATACAGAACAGTGTAAGATGTAACTGCAATTATATTTGATACATACAAAGAAAATAATTATATCAAGCAAGTAAAAATATCCTGAGTATATTTGAACTCATTCGTATTATGGCATTATTACAAATCAAATCTAAGATAATTCAGTTTTAGATGTTCACCTTTGTAGAATAATGCTTAAAATGTAAAATATATCTTCTAAAAGAAGCTTATTCAAACTTATGAGAAGATTATGAAGTTTTTTAATCAGAAAAATTGTCAAGTAATAGTTTTAATAACCATATAACATTGCCCAGCCAAAAAGAAAGTCACCACCTGAGTAAGAGATTTCAATTGGAAAATTCCTGCGATGATTAATATGTTTCAGCTGGCTACAAGTTATTTAACCGTAACTGATGTACAGTAGTGAGTAGAAAACCACTTAAGGTGAGACAGTGAGATTAAAGGAAAAATTTCCTAGGGAACATAAAGATGGACTGTGGAGCATTGCAAAAAGGTCATGTGCTCTGATGAGTCCAGATTTACCCTGTTCCAGAGTGATGAGCGCATCAGGGTGAGAAAAGAGGCGGATGAAGTGATTCGCTAATCAAGCCAAGTGCCTACTTTACAAGCCTGTGGGGGCGTTGCTATGCTCTGGGGTGGCTTCAGCTGGTCAGGTCTATGTTCAGTAACATTATGTGCCTAAAAAATGAGGTCAGCTGATGATCTGAATATACTATCAATTAGAAATTGTGAAAAAAGTGGTTCAGGGAGCATAAGACATATTTCTTTTTCATGTGGATTGGCCACCAAAGGTTCCAAACCTTAACCCCATTGAGATACATTGGGATGTGCTGGAGAAGGCTGTACACAGCAGTCTGAATCTCCCATCATCAATACAAGCTCTTAAAGAGACTTTAATGTGACTCCGGATGGAAATAAATGTTTTGACATAAGCTTATCGAAATGCTTCCATGGCCATAATCAAAGCAAAAGGCGGTCCAACGGTCACAATGAGTGCAAGACTTTTTTTTTTTTTAAGCCAGGCAGTGTATTTCTGTCACTTTAAACTTAGTGAGAAATACTAGATGTTTTTTTTTTTTTTCAAAGTGTAGGATGATGGAGAAGAGGATATCTTACTCTGGCAACCGTTAGTGTCTTCTTGGCTGAGTCTATAGAATCCAATTTTGCACCGATCACAGTGCTCGCCCTCTACGTTCTGCTTACACACACATTGACCACTCACTGGATCACATAATCCACCATCCACAGACCCTACTGAGTGGCAAGTGCAAGCTGCAGAGAAACAGAATAAAGCTTAGTAAGCTAGAAAAAAAAAATCAGTTTTTTTTTTTTGTCTTTTTGAATTTACTCACGTATACAGGCATAAGGATCACTTAGAGAGCGGAGAGGGTCCTTGTAGTAGTGTGGCTTGCATCGCTCACACTGAGCGCCCATGCGGTTGTTTCTGCAGTCATCACACACACCACCACTGACCTGCCCAGTGTTTCTGTAACGTTGTAGGTCAAAGTGACATCTCTCCGAATGGCCATTGCAGTTGCACCCTGTAACAGGATATGGAAAAATGTAGCCATTATTTACTTTCTACCATGTACACTACCGCTCAAAAGTTTGGGACTTCTTGAAAATTTCTTTGTTTTTGTTTACTGATTTAAATTCTTCATTCTACAACAATACTGTGGATTTCAAAACTATGAAATAACACACGGAATTAGGTAATTATGTAACAACAACAACAGTCAGTTGATATTTTAAGACATGGAAGTCAGCCTTTCTGGAACAGTTTTTGCAAGAACAGTATTGTGTCAAGTGCATTAGCAAAACCCATTAAGCACAATGATGAAACTGGCTCTCATGAAGACCATCCCAGGACAAAAAAGACCAGAGAAGAGGTTCATTCAGAGTTACCAGCCTCAGAAATCACCAATTAACAATCAGTACCTCAGATAAGAGGCATTATGAAAGCTTGCATATTTTTGCTTTGTTTTACAATGTAGACAGAAATAAAACTCAGGAAAGACAGAAGTTGGAAAGAAAGAGTTGGAATATGATCCCAAACGTTTGAGAGGTAGTGTAAGTACTTGTATTCTAATACACCTAAAATAAGATCCAAGGTATTATATAACTAAAGTACTTTTATTGCCCAGATGGCATGAAAGGCATGAAATCCTGAGGGATCTTAAAAAAGCTAATACTGGTCCCTGAACCCTACCAATACATTCTTCAGGTCTAAAAACCAT
>JAOVVB010000010.1:12561331-12575510 GCA_028570985.1 Heterobranchus longifilis | reverse complement strand
GAACCCTACCAATACATTCTTCAGGTCTAAAAGCCATATGATTTAGTGTTCACTATCACTAGGGCCCCTGTATCATTAAGATCTCTCTCTTTCTTACAGGACTAGCAACTACTATTACTATTATTATTATTACTGTTAGAATTTGTTGTTGTTGCTTCATTTACTTCTGCAAACATGTGGGTCAGTGCTTCCAGCTGGCCTCCAGGGGGCATCATTGTAAAAATCTTGGCACTTTTCACAGTTGTTCCCCATGGTGTTATGTAGACACACACATCGCCCATGAACCTGGGAACAAAAAGTCCCTGTTACTTTAAATACTATACACTACAATACTAATCACAATGCCATAACAGTAAGATAGTATGGGTTTTCTCAATATAATATAAAATAGATACAGTATACAGAATACAAAAATACAAATAGCTTTGTATTTGGGACTCGCATTATAACATTCATTCACAACTTCTTGGGTCAGTAATACTGATTGTCAAATCAAATCCAATATTCATAAATTAATAAATTGCTCACCATGCCAGGTTCATTTAAGGCATCTCCGCGTGTGTTATAAACAGGCATACATTGGCTGGCATGGCCATTGCAGAAGCAGCTCCCCCTGACCACCATCTCATAGAGAGCATAGTAGTATTTATCCTGTGGGTTCCTCTTCTTCCGTCCCAACAAATCATCACCCAGTGTGAGTAAACGTGTAAAGTTCACTCGCAGGTTAGTTATGCTGATGAGGTCTAACAGCAAAGAAAAACTATGCTTCTTTATGGGTTTTTTTATACAGCATCTATCTTTTATACAATAATCAGTTACTTTAGCTAATAGAATATTAAAATGCATTAGTAGTTAATGCATTTGATGCATACTTAATGCATTGTAGAAATCTGAGAAATGTACAGTATAACATCAAATCATAGCTTAGGTATGCCCTAAGATACAAAAATCTTTCCGTTTAAGTTGTGTTAAAATGCAGACCTTGAATGATAGGGTCAAACGGATTTTCAATATAAAAGTTGGGGTCCAAAGCCTTTAACACCACCTGTAAGGGATTTATGACATTTAGAACACACATTAAACTATGCTGAAAAGATTTAATGAGAAGGAAAGTGGAAAGAAGTTGTACTTCTCCATCAGTAGAAGGCTCAGCTCCAGAGTAGCGGCTGTCACAGATGAGGTCGTCTATAGCTTCTGCTGGGCCTGATGAGATTCTGGGGAAGTCTGCAGCACAGTCTGCAGAAAAGTACCGAAACACCTTCCAAGTACGACCAAAATCTTTTGACCTCTCCACCAGCATTGCAGCAGGTCTGAAACTCTACACAGACAAGGTCCAGTGCATTGCAGTGTTAGTCAAAAAATCTTACCAATTCCACCCCTCCATTCAACAGAAAAAAAGAAAAGTTACCTTGAATGTCATGACTAAATGGCTAAACTGAAACATAGTCTCCAAGTCTAGTTGAATGCTGACTTGATGCACACCTAAAATATAAGGCATGGTTTTAAGTGTTAATAAGTACAGATGAATTGTTCATGATATTTCTTACATATAATGCTTGTAAAATATATAATAACGCTTAAAATGTAACTTTGGTACTATTTATTCAAAATGACTAAAGTCCACAGTGTGTGTGTGTTTGCATACATGAGAGTGTGTGTGTGTTTGCATACATGAGAGTGTGTGTGCATATGGTTGCATATGTGTGTGTGTGTGTGTGTGTGTCCATATGTGTGTGTGTCTGTGCGTGTGTGTGTGTGTGTGTGTGCGTACATGCATGTGTGTGTGTGTGTGTGTGTGTGTGTGTGTGTGGTTGACTCACACAGCTGTTAAATCTGTGAGACTCACCATTCTCAGACTGCCACCACTTCATCTTACGCTCTGGCTCAAAGGTTGTAATGATATTTTCAATTTGATGGCTATTCGGGTTGTTGTAACGATTGTAGGGGCTTCTTGAGTCGCATGTGAAACATTTCTGTTCCTCCTAAAGAAAACATTGCATTGGATGTAAAAAAAAAAAAAACATCAGAAGAGAGCTAACTCCAGGATTTTGAGTTTAAATTGTCAATAAGATCTATTTATCTGATCATAGGTTAATTCTCATTCATTCATCTTTAGTAACTTGTTTATCATGGAACACTGGGTGAGAAAAGGGAACTGACACTAAATGGGACACTAGTCTATTCCATGGCCCCACAAACAGACGCATACATACACACACCCATCAGTGATCTGCTGTATTGTAGCCAATACAGCTCACTATTTAATAACCTCCTAATACTCCTTTTAATAACCTCCTTTTAATTGCGGAGTATCCTAAATGCCTGAGAAATAAAGAAATCACACATGTCCCTCTCCAAAACTGGCTTCAGGCTACAGAATAAATCAGTGCTGCATGGCAGTTGTGTAATTAGTACACACTACAATGGTACGAAAGCATACGTAGCACATATTTTCATTAGTGGGCGTGTATGAACAAGAATAGTTCTCACTATTTGTTTAAGTATATAAACATAGAGGAATTCATACTCATATCACAACCACTGGTTATTGACTGAAGCAACTGTTTTCATAGTTAATTCTTTATGCCAACAAAAACTGGGAACACATTATGTTCTATGTGAAACTCCATGCCTTCAGCATAAAGAAGCATTGGATGCAACGTAAATGGTAATAAATATGCCTTAAGGGAACACGAGACCCATCGGACTGACAGATCTGAACATGCCTGTAGTATGCATGCACAAGGTTGGCCACATTGCTTTCAGTCTACATCAAGCGAAAACTGTCTGCTGCATGCTAAGATGCTGACAGCAAGATTTGGGATGGATTTTATTCTAGAAAATGTGTGTCAAGGCAGGCATTAATTTACTGTAACCATTTACTGCTATGTATAGTAGAAAACTTGGCACACGGTTGGGAAATATGACCCTGTGCTTCCTGAGGGCACAAAACTGCCATTTAAGAAATGACCAGAAATTGTTCTAATCGTTTTTTTGTAGAAGTTGAGAAATTATATATTATATATTTCCTAACTGCAGGAGACTGTACTGAAATGTGTGCACTCTGTTATCAAGTTCAGTTCAACTTATTGAACGCTTTAGTGAGCAGCTATTGTTCTAGTTTAATTGCACAAATGCAACTCAGTGTGTAAAACATATTAAATCCCAAAATCTAGTAAACATTATGGAATATTGTGGCTTGGAACTGACCTCCAGGTATCCCAGGATGCAATAGTTCTGGGGCCCATTTAGGCCACAGGTGGAAGAGGCAGAAAGTTGAGCAGCACGGCCCACCATAAGATCACCTAGGGTAGGGTGGCACGAGCTCCTCTCACATTCTTCCTGTAAGTGAGCTGGCACCACCAGCACTATAAATAAAGAAAACAAATATATGAGTTGTTGTGTTGGTGAAATGAGCCAACACCTCCCTGCACTGTGTCCTCACATCTCTCTCAATACCACACTCTATATTATGTAGGAAATAAACTTGTTAATTTTGCAACCACCATCTCTACAGATTTACTGACGTTTTTGTAAAAAAGACTACAGTTATACAATAGTTAGGTTAAAGCACAATCCACCCAGGCAAATAATCTTATAAAAACAATGTGAAAAGGGCAAGTACATGCAAGAAAATAACAAAAAAATAACCGTCCTACCTTAGCAAGTGATCACATGTTTGTACCGATGAGGCATACTGAAATCATTTTTGTGTTAAATTCAAGTAATGTCAAAGTAGATACTCACAAAGGAGCAGAACTGCAGACATCCACCTTCGGACCATTGTTGCTTTTGCTGTGAAAATCATAGGCTAAATAATACAACAAAAAAATACAAATATTTGTAAATAAATTAATTTATTAATTAAAAACGCAAACCAAAGTAAGTGAGTGCAATCATTGATTTCATTTAAACTAACAAAAAAAAAAGCAAAACCTTGGCGATATGGTAAAAACTGAAAAATTACTGCAACCTTCGAGCTATTCACCACTTTTTCGTTTGTAAGAACTGACAAAAATTCCAGCAACTGCAGTTCTTTATGCTTTGACTGTCTGCAATGCCTCAAGCCATTGAATCCCAACATGTACAGTCCCAGAAATACATCAGAGGAGAAGCTGCAATAACCTTCAACTTAAAGGGATAACACATTTTTTACACATACTAACGTGCCCGGAATTTGAATTATTTCTATAAAAGCTTCGATACCTTTTAGGCATATTAGACTTTCTGGAAGTTCTAGAGTTTTTGAAAGTACAGAAATCAAAAGAATCAAAATAAGAAAACCCTTTTGACACCTCTACAAGACTTCTGTGGGCGTAATGTGGCGTCGAACATCAAGGACATTGGTAGCGGATCCTTTGGGTGCTGTTGGTTGCGGGGTGGGGCCTCCGTGGATCGGACGTGTTTAATCCCATGGGTGCTCAGTTGGATGGGATGGGGAGTTTGGAGGCTGGGTCGAGCTTGGGTTCTGTGGCTGCTGAGCACTGTATATGCATGGATCTGCTGCACTTCCTGTTTTAGTGCCTTTCTATCATGGCAAGCATTAACCTTTTTTTCTGCAAATTATCCTGCATTGGCTTTTCTGTGGAATCGGACTGGACAAACCTGTTTCCAGTGCATACAGTATTTCCAGGCAGTAGAACCTAAACATTATGCCTTGATATATGTTAGTAAAATATGGTGCAGAAAATGCCCCATTCTATACCAGCTTTTAAATTACATGATTATAGTGGTGGTACACTACAAATACTGTGTTAAGTGTTAGCTATAACATTAAACAGTCCAAATAAAAAAGAACTTTCTGTTTCTTAAGAGACTTACATATAGTATGTAAGTCTCTAAAGAAAGATACAGCATGAGCAAGTAACCACAAAGTCCTTGTACAGACCATATAATTAGAAAAGCTACAGCATAAAATGTAATAAGCAATTATCGATTTTGATGTTTTGATTCGTGCTCAGCTATCCTTTTTCCATAACTGTACAGAAACTAAACAGATTTGTAGAGTACATCACGTAATTATGCAGACAGTGCAAGTGTAGATTTAACATGGATAACTTTCCAGGCAAAGTGATGCCACACAGCTTGCAACAGGATGGAACTAAAAAGCTGTAAAAGTTTACTAATTAATCATCAAGATTGACAACTGCAAATGTCTCAGGCTTTTATGCGTTGACCACTCGTCAGACAAAAATGAAGTTCAACAGAGGTGACATGGCAAAAGCAGTATGTGCAGGAGTATCTAAATTTAACACTTTATGTTTAAAACAGTGGCACTTACACAATTAAAAGAACAGATCCGGTGCAGAAATGTAAAGAATATGTCCATTCAAGTCATTCAGTGTTTACCGATTTTTCCTTCCATGTCCTTGCAGCAGGCTGTAATGGATTGTGTAGCAACCGCTGTAAAGGTTGAAGCATGTAAAGACACACCTGAACACCTTAGAATGTAGAAGGGTGAGAGTGTGTGAGAAGAAAAAGGAGCTGCAGGGCTCACTGGTAAAAAGGGATTATATGGCACTGAGAGCTGATTTATTCTTGTCAAACCAGAGAATGACGAATAAAGACGGGAAGACAGGATGACAGCATATCAAAGTATAACATATAATATTGTTAGAAATGGCTAATAAATTTTTTGCTAAGGTTGGCACCACTTCTATGTTACACAGACGATATAGCATGAATTAAATTACTAGCTTTTTTATTTTCTTACAACAAACTTTCTTTCAGTTTTGATTGAAATTTGTTAAAAAGTAGTTGCACATAAAATGGCCAAGCAAGGGTTAGAACTTTGACGTTATGCCATATTATGCAAATCAGCTACTTAATATTAACACCTACTGAAGAAAACATCCACCTCCACTCCTTAAATGGCCCTAAAGTGTAACCCAATACACACTTACACAAATACACAATACACAAAGATACTACAGTATCTTTATACATGTGTTTGACTTTGTAATATAAGCAGCAAACTATTTCCTTATAAAATTAATTAGCAGTGTAGTCTGAAACTTCTGGTTAATGTTTTTGCGGCACATTATATGGATAATCCACGGCAGACACTCTACAAACAGTTAACAAACCAGATTTCTAGTGTCATAATTTTGAAAACCTGCATTCTCCTGTTTATGGCTTCTTTTTGTGACAGGCCCGAAGTTGACCCTAAAACACGGGGCAGAATATGTAGGCTTGATTTGGGCACATGATATGGATGAAAAGAATGAGAAATAAAAGATAGTGATAACATTTTTCTGTCCTTAAACTTACTACAATTAATTCAAAATAGATTAGAAACCCAAATGATGTTTGTTATAAAATCATGTTTGTTATAAAAGTCAGATTCTGTTAGTTACCTGCCATACTACGACTGACATATTGAAATCCTGATGTTAGGAAAGTAAAAGTATACAGACGTCCCAGGGAAGTGGTTCATTTTTGTCAATAAATTCTGTACCTACTGACATACTGTATAATACCTTTATATGTATTTATATGCTAAATAAAGTTATTGTTATCATTTACGCACATTTCAACTTCATCTGATACCGGATCTGATATCTGGTGTGGTTGAAACACTTCACCTTACCTTCAGTAATCACCTTACCAGTTACCGTGACTGGAGGAGAGCGCTTGTTCAGCAAATTGAAACTATACACACTCTAGTGAACAGTGAATACACTTAACTAATCATTCATTTCACTGAGAGACAGCAAAACACCACAAGTTATAGAACAGGACTGAAAAGATGATTAATAAACGTAATAAATTAGTTTTTCTCTGTTTTTTTAAATAACTACAAGGGGCATTCACGTTAAACAAGAACATGTAATGAAATTTCTTGTGAATGAAGGTGTAAATCTGATTGACATTTACAGAAGAAATTTACAGAGAAAGAAATCCATATGTCTGTGATGATCCTGGCTATGCTGTCAATTCCGTGAACATTCAGCAAGTGTGTCAATGTATAACTTGTCACTAACTTGCAGAAGAGATGCATCTTTCTGTGGAAACTCTACTGACATTGCTCCATTGATTTCCACATGCACAGGGCCAATCGTAATTAGGGCCCACTCAATATGACAAGTTGCAGTATTCTGTTTCTTTTGTATTTATACACTGTACTCAACCTATTTTCTATTTGCACAATTTTTTCTGCAACAAAGGAATTTCCCCAGTGGGATGAAATGAAACCCTAGTGGGACGAATAAAGGTATATTTTCCTATGAAGGCATAGTGACTATGATGTCATCGCCTTGCTATGATGGTGTTAATGTCTCGTAGTGAAGATGCCATAGTGTGTGAGGGCCCTATTATTCATCTAAAGATTATATTTATTAGGGCACAAGCACTATCAGCACAATGATGACATAACTATGATGTCATCACCATTGCTCAGATAACGCTGTTTTAATAGTGCTGATGTCATAAATGAGCGAGGGCCCTGTTGTTCTTCTATGGATTATTATTTTTTTATTACTATTATTTTTAATCATCCGGGTCCTTTTGGGGTTGTTAAACATGCTCAAAAACTCACAAAAAATCAGCACATATGTTGGAATCTGCTGCCATGTTGGGTGGACTTTAGAAATGCTGTCCCCCATCCATAATTTCCAATGGCTAGTATGCACATTGGTGAAAAACTTGGGTGGGGAGCTCAAGTTTATTGATGTGTGCTGTATAATGCATCCTATCAAAATACAAAAAAAATTATTCGATCAAACAAATCAACTAAACATGCAAACAGTTAAGTAAACATGCAATGTATGGGATTTTTAGACCAACTTAAAAGGAAAGTAATAAGTAATGTTATTGCTTTTTCCTGGAAGTAAATTAAACTTTTATATGTTAAAATGAGTAATTAGTCGTTTGTAAAAGATTAATATTAGTAGCAATTAGAGTGCCCTCCATCTCCACAATATTGTATCTACAATAATTTAACATGGACAGGTAAACTAAAAAAACTGCAAAAAGAAGTTACTGACCGATACAGATTTAAGGCCTATTAAATTGAAGCTAATGCAAATGATTCAGATGGAGACAGTATGGCTGTAATTATATCATCTTTGTTCTTTGTAATGTATGTCATATCAAATGAATGTTATTATCAGTCCTTTATATAAAGTGTAAAAAATAGAAAATAGAAAATCAAAATAGCAACATAGAAAAACACAGGACAACATAACTGACTGCTGTTCTCTGGAAACATGCAGGACATACAGTCACATCCATAAATTTTGGAACAAAGTTTTTTTTGGCATTTGGCCCCTGTACGCCACCACACTGAATTTAAAAGAAAACACTTAGGATGAATTGAGTCAAGACTTTTAGCTTTAAATGGCTGTAATTCCAATGGCATTTTAAGTTAAGCATTAAACTCCCGCATTTAAAGTTATTTTGTATTGTTTAAATGCTGCCCTTTTAAGTGAGAAAACTACTGTTATAAGAAATAGGCTACATTTCATGACTCAAAGTACACAAGGAAGGTACACAACGTTTTTAAAAGTTCAAGGTCTTGAAATTGTAACAAAAATGGAAAAAGAATTTATATTAAAAATATGAGCATCATATCTGGCAGTCACTGGTGATACCCATCCCTATTAAATATTATGAGTCCTGTGCTAGTGAAAAGTCCAATTTAGTCCAATAAATCAATCTTCTCTTGTAACCAGTTAAACTTTTCATATTTATTTTTTGATCATGTATAGCAAAGTGATTATAATTCTCATTACATTTACTGCTAAATAAGTTAATGAGTATTTTTTATTTACTGTGTACTCAAAAGCTAAAGGTGCAATAGTTGTTACTGCATATAGAATGTTTGAAAGAAAAACTGTTTTCTTATAGTGTGATTGATGTTTAATGACTCAAGTTGCTATAGAGGTGCTGCTCCAGAAAGGCCAGGGTTTTGTGCCAGGAGTCCTCCTGAGCGTGACTGTGAGGCACTGTTTGTCCACCCCACAGCACAACCACTACAAAAAAAACATGACAGCAGTTACAAACTGCAACGTTAAATAATAATTACCTTTTTACAATAATGAAATAAAAATATGATTGACTCTTAGTTTTAAATACGTTTTTGTTTTTTTAATAGAAAATTTTGCAAGCTGAAACCCAGATGTTGTAATATGCATGTTGTATTAGAAAACAGATGGAATGTTATAAAAAGTATGATGTTTTTGGGATGTCAGAGACACACAGTTCATACAGTGGATCAGTGATCAGTGGAATTAACTTAGATTTAATGTTGAGTAAATACTTATTAACTGTCATGACTGTCGTGTCTTCTGTACTTACTGAAAGTGTAATGCACACTTTGATGGCTTACATTTTTTCCTTGTCCCAATCATCATGTAATTACTGGCTCGGCAGTGTGGACTGTAAGGAGGCTCAATAAGGTGGCCGGCTCCAGGGTAAGAGAGAGTTGTCAACAGGTGACTGTTGCCAGCTTGTTCCATCATCTGCTTCATCTTAAGATGAGAGAGGAGAAGACACTTATATGTGTGATCTGGACACCCACTGTTATGTAGGTTTGTTTTTTTCTACTGTCAGAAGCTTAAGGAGCTAAAAAAAAAAACTTAAGTTATGATTACGTTCTATTAATAATTAATAATACTCTTGTTCCAATATACATTATAATATACAAAAACATATACTTTATTATTGGGAGCTTTATAATGTAATTCATTACGGCACAAGATAGGGTATACTCTAAACAGAGTGCCAATCCATCACAGGGCACACACACACACACACATTCTCATGCTTATTCACACACTACGGGCAATTTGGGAAAACCAGTTAGTCTAATTTGCATATTTTTGGCCTGTGGGAAAAAATCCACCCAGTAAAGGAAGAACATGCACTCAGACCTGCGGTGGAAATCAAACTCGAAAACTAGAGGTGCAAGGCAACAGTGCTATCCACTAAGCCACCCTGCTGCCTATTGTAATTATTGTTTAGTTATTATTATTATTAGAGCCCAAGCACTATACACCACAGGACCTTCTTGTTTTCCTAAGGATTTTTCCCCACACTTTTGGGCTTTTGGGGGGATTTACATGCTCAAAAACTCATGAAAACTGGCAGACAGATTCCAACCTAACTGGCAATTTTTATGAGTTTTTGAGCATGTAAAGACCCCCAAAAAGCCCAAAAGGTTGGAAAAAATAAAAAAATAAAAAAAAAATAATAATCTTTAGGAAAACAAGAGGGTCCTGTGCACCCTATAGTGCTTGGGCCCTAAATATAGTTGCAAGCAACGATGAGCGGGCTCAAGCACCTTGCGCCATCGCTACCCGTGTACCGAACAACCTGTTTGTCCTTTGAGCGCATTAAGACCTACAAAAAACCATCGCCTTCCAGGAGCACTGTACAACTTCACACCTCACACAATATGATGTAATAGGGCTGATGTCAGCTTGGGCCCTGGATATTTGTCATGTCAACTGTGTGTGTGTGCACGTGTGAGAAAGAGTGAGAGATGTAAGTATGTGAGTGCTAACATTTGTGACGTGTGTGTAGAATAGGGAGAATTTTATGTTAAGACCTCCAAAAAGCTGATGTGTCTGTGTGTGTGCATGTGTGAGTGTTAACATTTGTGATGCGACTGTTAACATTTGTCGGGTGTGTGTGTATGTGTGTGATGTTTTAGTGTGTTTACTGTATGCGTGCATGTGTGTGTGTCTGTGTATAAGAAAGAGAGTGAATGTGTTTGTGTGTGTGTGTGTGTGTGTGTGTGTGAGAGAGAGTGTACATTAGGCAGATGCAGATTCTGGAAAAAAAGCATCACACTATGATGTTACTCAAGGTAATGTCACTGAACGTGTCACGCAATATAATGTCACACAGAAAGTTATTAATCACTTTTAAGCCAAGTTTAAGGCATCGTCACTGCTGACCCGTTTGAGATATCAAAAATCCCTCAACATATCACATCAGGCCATCCTTCTACACGGGGCCATCAGGGGCCCCCACACAAGATTTTGCTGCATAGCTCATACACACTTGCACGTACTTGCACGTACGCGCATGACACTCTGTACACATTTAGAGCTCATTAAACTGAACAACTTTCACACTGCATGTCCTGGGCTAAGGTCAACAGGAGGCCAGTTATTTTGTGTTGTTTGCCAAAACGCATCAAACGAATGCAAAATTGTAGAGGGATTTTTGATATCTCAAACGGGTCAAACTCACAATAAAAAGTGGCTAATAACTTTCAGTGTGACATTATATTGAGTGACACATTCAGTGACATCACGTTCAGTGACATCAAATTGAGTAACATAATAGTGTGATGCTTTTTTTTTCCAGCACCTACGGACTATTGCACAGACGTACACATCACAAATGTTAACACACACACACACACACACATACTTGCACAAACACACTCATACATACACACTCACATCTCTCTCTCACACACACAGACACACACACGCATGCATAAATACACTCACATCAGAAATGTTAACACTTACACACTCACATCTCTCACTCTCACACACGCGCACAAACACGCACAATTGCTGACAAGTATTTAGGGCCCAAGCTGACATCAGCCCTAATACGTCATATTGTGTAGTGAGCAGGTTGTGCGGGGCATCTGGATGGCAATGGCTTTTTGTAGGTCTTAACAAAAGACAAACTGGCTGTGTGACAATGGCGCAGGGTGCTTAAGCTGCTCCTCATTGCTTGCAACTATATTTATTATTATTATAAAATATTATTTAATCCTTACATCTTCTGCAGATTCTGATGTGGGCCAAGTCTGATCATCCTCCCCAACAATCAACAAAACTGGACACAGAATACGACCCATCTATACACAGTTAAAGAAAGTGACAGAAGAGACCATAAACATATAAACATGCAAAGCACAATAAAGTGCACGTAATAATGAGCAAATTCATTTGACAGGCTCTGATGAATCCTTACTTCAATTTTCTTTGAAGGGTCATCTGGTACTGGCAGCAGGAGATCTCGCCAAATAATTCTTTTTTCTTCATCATAGCGGGTGTTTCCAAAATTCCTTGAAATAAAAAGACAGGAAGAGTTTTCATATTTAGATTTAAATATATATGCTCTGTCTGTTGGGTATTGAGTTAAGTAACTCTCTCTTTAATGGAAATAACTGTTGTCAAGTATTGAGGCAGCTCTGTTTAGTCAAGCTATTGTGTTTCAGTATGGGCTGGGCTTGTGATACATAAGTATACAAGTATACTTATGTATTCTTCAATATTCGACACCGGTAAAACTGTCATTCTTAGATTGTTACAAGCTTTTCTTTTTCCCATAGAAAACAATGTAGATGCAGATAATCCGCTCCAGCCACACAAAATATTTTGTAAAAATTCAAATTTGCATATAAAAACAATCAAAAACATATTAATGAAGTAAAATACAAAATTAACAGACATTAAACCTACACCGGCTACAGACACGATGACGACTACAGACACGCATGCCGCAGCAAAATTCAGCCAAAATTCACATTCAAGTTGAAAATTCACTAGCCAGGGCGTTTATATGGCAAGGGAATAAGCAGGAAAGAGCCATTAAAAATACTATCTGGATTAGTCACCAAAGTACAAGAAACAAGACCATTAACAAACAATTCTCAAATTACTAGAGGGATAAAAATAAAAAAGAAGAGCACACTGAGAACAAGTGTTTGTGTATAATGGCATATTTGTATGGTTTTAAACATTGTCCACCATGGCTTAATCAAATGCAAAGGTTTGTTTTTATTTAACTGTCTGCCTGACAAGACTGTATGTATGCAGACAGATAAATACTGTGTATTTTTACTACAATATCATGATAAAAGTATAAACTAAAGAAATGTAAAAAAAAAAATGCAGTAAATGTTTTTGCTCGAGCAATTCAAATAGTTTGTAACTTATGCAAATATTATGGAATTAGTAAATAATTTTGTGCCAGTCTAACTTTCTCCAAAATGTTCTAGTAATACATGGCACGTAAAAATGTAATTGGCTTAAAGCAGTGGTCAAAATACCCATACGAACAGCTGCTAACATCATACAAACGATTTTTCAAGCATTTCCTATGGTCTTTGTAAGCTGTCCTTATAAGAATCCAGCATTTGTAGCCTGGTTGTAAGTTCATGGCCAGGTCGATGATCTTGTCCATGGCATGAAATCCACTTTTCTGATATTCGTACGGCATTCATACAGATGCACCACGACACGGTATTTTTAAGGCAAAAGTAAGGTGTTCACAAGACGGCAGTACGTCATTTGTGCAGTGATTGTGACATTCTTATGGGGGCTGTATAATGTAAGCTCATGTAGACGTAGTCCCTGCCACAAATACGTTGGAACACGGAGATTCGTATGAACCCATCGTTCGTGAGGATATTTGTGACCAAGGTTTTAGTAAAGTTCATTAAACAAATTATTTTAAGTTGTTGTGACTATTTCTGAGCTGAATGAAGTAGAAATAAAAAGCTATATGCACACCTAATTGGTCTAATATAGGGCTGTACTATTTGATTAAACATTTATATTGCGATTTAAACTACAATATCTAACCATTAAATGCATAATTCGGTATTCAGACTTGTTTATATAGACTAAAAGCAAATAAGACTGGTACTAAAAGTAGTAGCATGAAGGCAATTTATATTTTCAGCCTTGTGTGTTAATTTCCCTCTTTCACAACATAGCTATGATGACCTTTGCTATATCAACTCAGCATCTGTGATTTTCATGTCTCTTCGTGTTTTTTCATTAGCATTTGGCCTGATGGTATGATTTTTTAGATATTCATATTTAAAAATCACAAAATGAATAAATGGTATTTATTCTAATATTAAAAAGCACCAAAGTTTTTTTTTGACTGGAGAGTCTTAACATGAGTCCATAGGTCATGTTTAATATACTTCAGGCAACAATTCACATGAATTACCTACTATGCATATATTACCTGTAATAAACTGCACCTTTTTATAATAAGATAATTGCACCGATTCATACTGCAATTTCAATATCTATTTCTATGCGATTAATTTTGCAGCACTAGTAAAATAATGTAATTTGTGTTGTATTAGCTATTTAAGTTTGGTTCACCTAACTATTACATCATTAGAAAAAAATGCACAGAAACTTCACCCAGACAATCACCCAAAAGCAGAACTGACCTTCTGACCCTG
>JAOVVB010000010.1:12524314-12538945 GCA_028570985.1 Heterobranchus longifilis | reverse complement strand
TAGAGCTCCTAAGCTATTTAGAATAGTATCATATGAGCGGCTAAGACATTTGGATCATAATAAAAAAGTATGCATAAAATACATTTTCAGAAAGTGTCCCACTTTACCACTATTCACCCTATATATATATATATATGCCGGAACTCATACTGCAGTGTCTAAAGTTTAAAAAAAAGAAAAGAAAAGGAAAAAAACTTTATATGACAGTCTCGAAAAACTACTGTATCTGTGTGTTTTTCACCCAAACTGAAATTCCAGTGAAAGGGGACATAATGCTGATTAGACCGTAGTCAAAGAAACAATGATGACTAATGTAATTTAAAAAAAAATTTTTTGAACGCTTTGGTTTGGTGCATCACCTGATCGCCCTGACAAATTAATCACCCATGACCCTAACTGATGCAGTGAGTAGCATCTCGTTCCTTAACCACCATGTCAGAAGATACATACTGTAATGTGGTAATGCAAAATGTCACACATGAACCTTAAACGTAAGGAACATCTTTGAGATGTGCGGAGAAGACTTTATGCAGACGATGCAGAAAAACTAGTTCATGCTTTTATCACCTCTAGGTTGGACTTGTCTGACTCGTCATGGTGTCCCGCTTCTGGTTGGAGATCTCATCACATGGAGCCCCGTGTGGTCTGCTTGGGATGCCCCCTTGGCTTAAGCAGACAGCTGTTCTCCGTAAGGACACGTTACTGCAGTCGCTCGATAGTTCAGGACTGGAATTTCCTACAGTTTACCTGAGCCTTCAATAACGAACTGGAATCCTAATTAATTTAATCTCCTGTTATACTAAACTTCCAGTCTCACACAGTATGATTGCAGATCAATCCCTGTTATTCATTTTCACCCAAATGAGGATGTGATACAAGATCAAATGCAATTCTGGAGTAAAATACAAGTTGCATAAGGTTGTTAAAAGGTGTGTGTAATCAAAGCTGAAGGTGGTCTAATGGAATATTTTTTTTCCTTTGAACGTGATTATAATCACTTTTTTTTGCCCCAAATGCAGAAGAATTAAACTCAGTTCTTTGAGCCGTTGCTTTATTCATGTTGTGCAAATTCTTCTGCATTTGGGGCGAAAAAAGTCACCGCCATTTCTGTACTGACTTGGAGTGGAGTGTCAGATCCGGCCAAATCAAGCATTAGTTATTATAAGTATTGCAAGTTATTAGTTATTAGTTATTAGACTTGCTCTTAAAATCCATGTAAAATTGATTATTATTATTATACTCATATATTTATTACTGTTATACTTCCTGCCTGTACAGAGAACAGTAATATAATAATAATTAATATGTAATAATTAATAAGTAATATGTATGAGCACAGTTTTAGAAACATGTTTCCATTCTTAGCGTATCTAGATCTGTCATTATGTCTATTTGAAATTCCTTCATGTTCATTGTTTTCATCATGTACTCTCATGCTCACATGGGTTGTGGTTTGATTCTGTGCCTGGTTTATAAAATAATTATTATTGTAGATTATAATGTGCATAATTATACTAATTTAAAACCCTGTCGCTTTGTTTTTTTCAGTGTTTCAGCCTTAAAGCTTTAAGTCATTTTTATTTGTTTTCTTTGTTCTGGTTCTTTCTGGTTTTATGCCTCACCTGTTCTGTATAAATGTATAACTGTATCATCATCACGTATAAAAAGTCTTGCATGTTACCATATCAGGTGGCTGTTTCCCCAAACACATTAGAGTGCACTTACCTCTGGTGCTGAGGTTGATGCACACAAACTCCCATTTTTGTGCGCTCATGGCTATGCAGCAGTAGTTAGATTGTAGGTCCGTCTCTGAAACCTGAGTAATCTTGAAACTTGACTTTATTCCATCTTTTTTCTTGCTGAAAAAAATTGAGACGTTCTCAGTACACAAGCATTCTCATTCACCTCAATTCATATACATTTTGCATTTGCAAAAAAAATGACACATTTCTGCTTAATAAACTTGCTATTTACTATATGGAAGTCAGACTACTTAGATATATTTATATATACTTATACATATAAATAAGATGACTTTTAACATAATTGCTTACTTTTTAATCCTGCACATAAAGCAGCTGTTTGCAAAGACGGTACAACAGCACACAGCAGATCATTCTGATCTGGATCTGGCTCAGATCCGCTTGGCCTCAGGCTGAACTGCATCACGTGCAACCTCAGATCTGAATCAGAGTTTTCTGCTATCTGGACAGTGTTGACCCCACTGTTGACTTTTTATACGTGACGATGATACAGGCCACACAAACCTCAGCCCTTTGTTTCTATAGTCCTTAATTTCTTATTAATAAACTGGTTTGAAATTACATGGCATTGTTTTTTTTTGTTTTTTTTTATTTAGAAAACATTTAATCACTGCTGTGGAAACAGAGAAATAAAAAACAATCTCTCTGCTTTTACTGAAAATGGCGTGTTATAGTGTGTTGTACAGTATATCTCCTTCTTGATATGAACAGTTTTAACTGCAAAATGTGAAATCTTCATTGTTGCACTCTGAGATCTCAGGGTCGTACCCGTACACCCAAGTTTCGTCACCAGTAATGATCCTCGACATGATGGACGGGTCATCCATGACACGCTGACGGAGTTCCTGACAGACTTTGACACGATGCTCCCGGATCAGCAGCCTGGGGACGAACTGGGCAGCAACATCATGTTCACATCACACGTGAGGATCGTCTGGACTATTCCGGATCACACACCAACAATGGCAGCAATGTTGTGGATCAGATGTACTCAGTTTCACACAGAATTTCACATGCTTTTTTGTTCTAAATTGTGTCCATGATGAAATAGCAGACGTGGTAACACATGGTGAGAAGAGCACCAGTGTAGTGTAGTGTGAATTTGTCTTATTTTTTGTTTCTTGTTTTACAGCAATTGGCATCCATTAAGTTGCATTACCACCTCTTACAGGTATCACGCTCCCTCACCTCCCCAGCATTTTAAATATATTTACCAGTCCAGGCGTCCATAAAAAGCCATTAAATGCTTCCTAAACCTGATTAATGCTCCCCCCGTCCCCCAACCAACAACACCCCAAACAGCCTTTTCTTCTTCTCCTTAGCTTATTGGTGTTTTCTTACATCTTCTGGTTTTGCTCATCCTCATCATCTTGTCGCTTTAAAGCATCTTTTATATTCCTTTGACCCTTAAGAAACCAAGCAAACACTTTCTTTCTTGTCTTCTTTCTCTGTTTTCTAAATTACTTTTCACAGTGCACTCAACCTTTCCAACTTCCCCCTGTTTCACTTTGAGGTCGAACTGTAACACAGTGTCTAATCTCATTTTTAGTTTTCTATGTAAAGCTGCTTATTTATGACACAAATAATTCCCTCACTCACTCATTGACTATACGGCGTTATCCTGTATACAGGGGCCCTGGGGGCCCGGAGCCTATCCCAGGATGCTTAGGGCGCTATTAAATGCCATTAGGGCACAAGGCGGGTACACCCTCACACACACACACACTCTCATTTGCACACTACAGGCAATTTGGGAACACCAATTAGCCTTGTTGTTGTTGTTGTTGGTCTTTCGGCTGCTCCCGGCGAGGGGTCGCCACAGCAGAATATCCAGTCCGCACTATAACTTGGCACAGGTTTTACGCCCGATGCCCTTCCTGACGCAACCCTCCCATTTTATCCGTGCTTGGGACCGGCACTGCATCCGGTGGCTGGGGTTTGGGCATTGGCTGGGAATCGAACCCGGGCCTTCCGCATGGCAGGTGAAACACCTACCACTGAGCCACCAGTGCCCTGATTTTAATTATTTAACTAATTACATTAATTTATCAACTGCCACTTTTCTGAGAACAAGATGTTATAAGAAACCACAAAACTGAGTCATACTATTGATTCAATGTACACACTGTTTATGAGTACAGAAGGTTTGTATGAGTTAATTTGACATCCTGCACAGATCCTGTTATCACTTTCGTGGAGAAGCAAATTAAAGGTTGAAATGCGCTTAAAGACATAAGAGGAAATATTTTGTAAGACAATGTTAGGAAATCAAATAATGTGTTCCATTTTGTGTGCCTCTCCCAAAAAGGTGGTGGAGGCAAAAAAATAAAATAAAAAATAACATGCTAACCTCTGGCACAAAGAGGTGTGAATCAAACCCTCGACTCTTCACAATGAGAGCTTAACATTAACTCAAACAAAATAACTACATTTTTACTGAGCAGCAAATATCTCTGTTATGTCATCCATCATAATTGTTATTTCTAAACAAACTTCGCAAATAATTCAAGGTTTTACAGCCTCAAATGCCTCCAAACATCTCAAAACTTAATATGGAAATGAATGAGTGTTGAGTAGTTGTGAGCATCATGGGCTCCAAAAGGCTTATTTATGCCTATTGGTCCACCTGTCTGGTCCGATCCCACAGAAAATGTAGCACATGTTGCCGAAAAAGGTTTATGCTGGCTATGATAGAAAGCTATCAGATCACCCAATGCTTCACCGTTTGCTGTGTATGGGGCTTAACATGCAAAGAGTTTAAGGTTGTTAATCTGGCCTCTAGATCTCAATCCAGCCACCAGATCTCAATCCAGCCAATAATGTACGTAATATGCCAGACAAACAAGGCTGATCCATGGAGGCCCCACCTTGTTATTTACAGCACTTGAAGGATCTGCTGTTAACGTCCAGGTACCAGACAAGCAGTGGATGAACTGAGTGATTTAATTACAGTCAAACTCATGCCAAGTAGTAGTTAATTGTCTGAAATTGTATTTCTATAATGTATTTCTATAATAAATTTCTGGTTAAAGTATACAGTATATACAAGTCTTTTGTTGTGTTTTTGATACATTATGACAATATATAATGCACCTGCTTATACTTTATATAAAATAGATCCTTGTTTATACAAAAACAATGGGGAGTTTTATACGTTTTTGACCCCTCCTGTTTGAAAAATTACAGAGCTCGAAGAGCACAAAAAGAAAACAAAAAGATGTTATATGGTTACATTCACATTTCTGTGTTTACTGTACAAATCAGGCCAATTTTTGTAAATTAAAGATCAGTATACAGATATTAACAGCATTTATCAAAGGATTATATATACTGTAGATTAACATTTACTCACATCCTCCTTGTGTAAAAATGTGTAATAAAGAAAAATAAAAGAGTATTTTCAGCACACACATTTGTAAAAAGAACGACTAGACTGGCTAACAGTGGAGGCATGTTGCCATCGAGTTCTTTAATTTATTTTATTTTAATTTAAGATGACATAGCGTATATACATGTTGAAATGTCCAACAGAAAGAACTATGAATTTAAGGCCTTGATCAAAGCACTAGTAATTTCTCTAAACCTTTCATTTCCAGAACAACAAAAATGCTGGGGTTTTTTTCACTTAAAACACAGCATGAGCGCTGCACTTTCTTATGTAGTTCTGAGATGACGCATTACAGCTGAGAAAGTAATGAAATGACATTCTAAGTAATTTTGTGTGCAAAAGAAATCGTGTTTTCAATTATGATCCGATATAGTGTGCTGTGCATATTCTGACATGAAGGAAAAACAAGGCAACTGACTGTGTGGAAGATGAGCAACCTCTTTTTATTGCAGCTCATTCTTTTAAAAACTGTAATAAGAAATATGAAAACTACAGTGTTTTACTTCACGAAATTCGTCTTCACGTTATTTTGATGTTTCAAAAGAACCGTATCCATACTACAGTATCTATGTCTGTGTTGTTATTTTCTACCAACATGAAGGTATGCTCGTATTACACAAACACTGTTATCACTGATTGATTTCCTGGTACTTGTTTTTGGCACAGTGGCACAGAAAGGTGTGTTTCTAAATCACAGGTTTCCATTTGATCCTGAGCTTGGGTTACCGTTGCATTACCAGGGAGTGTTTTTTGTTTTCTTCCAACCTCCCAAAAACTTGATGGTGGTTTAGGAAATCTAAATTCCAAAGAGTGAAAGAGATGTGAATGTGTGTGCATTGAATCCTGCGATGGTCTGGTGTCCCATCCAGGCTGTATTGCCTGATGCCCTTTGATAAATTTGGTCCACCATGAACTTGGTCAGGATAAGGCTCTTATTTTTAACAGTTTGGTCTATAATTTTTACATTAAGGTTGCGTAATTGTGGTACATATTGTAGTTAATAAGAGTATAGTGATGTGTGCTATTTCTTCTTGCTAAATCCTTAAAAAATTGACCCCTAGTAAAATTAAGTTAGCTTTTTGTTCATTTTTGATGTTAAATACATCAAGGAATGATCATTTAATTATTGAGCTTTCAACAACAAAAATATTATACTGTAAGTACGAAATTAGGTCCACGGGTTTATTCACCTCAAGTCAATGATGTGCTATGTAGTATCAGCATTTTGTGTAAACATGCACAGCACAGTTCATTTCATACAAGCAGTTGGATGTAGGGATTTTTTTTTTTTTGAAGTTTAAGTTGGGTGTTAAGATGAGGTTTGTGTGCTCTTATCAGAAACTGTTTGTGTGCTGCAACTCCGCATTGCATTTTTCGTTGAGGCTGGGCTCAAGTGATAATTGTGGACTGATCTAGGTGTCAAGACCCCTAACCTCAAAGGCTGCGGAGCAGAGCTTGAAAACACAGAGTCACTGGAAGAGAATCTGGACGCTTTCCTGCTTCCTGCGTCACTAAAATCATCATCATCACAGCACAGTGCATGATGTTCTGCCCTGTCACATGAATACATTTCATCTCTTCTGCCAAAGAGCCAAGAAGCACTTGGCCATATGGGTCCATTTAGAGCAGGTAAATCTCTGCAGCTCCGTCGGTACAGGGCTGGTACTTTTATGTTAGTAGAGTTGCAGGGGGAGTTGTGTAATAAGTGGGTTAGGCCATTGCTAGAAGAATTAGCCTCAACTTTGAAAAGGCTCCCCAGTGTTCTCTCGCTGCTATTTCTACTGCAGGCCAGGGAAAGGTTGTCATCCTCTATGTCCTCTTCAATGTCCAAATCAATGTATGCTGTCATATGGTCAATTTCAGCCAATACCTGTAGGAATATAGGAAAGTTGCACTTTCAAAATCACATTTTTTGTGCGTGTGCTAGCAAATTTTATGGATTTTTGCCACACACACATATATATATATGTATATCAGAATTTGGAGCCAGATCAAGATCCTTTCTGATACCTTTCTTTCTGAGCCAGCATTAACTTTTTCAGTAATTTGTGCTACATTGGCTTTACTGTAGGATTGGAATGGATAGGCTGGCCTTTCCTCCTTTCTAGCCCACAAACATAGATGAGCCTTGGGTGCCCATAATCTTGTCACCAGTTTGCTGGTATACTGTATAATTGATAATCAATGTCATTACACAGACAGTCAAACTACAAACTACAGGCACTAAAGAGCTATTGATCCTGGTGATCCTGATGGTAGAGTTTTCATGAAGCATGATAGTGTCACAATCTATACGGCTACACCACCAGTGTTTAGATTTAAATTATTATTAGATAAAATTATTAGACAACATCTCAGAACACCAGTTAAGGGGAGAACGTTCTTTCAAAAGAATGTTGTTTATCGCATCAGTACATTTCCAGAGACGTGTAGGATCTGTACTGAGGTGAACTTATTCTGTTCTGATGGTTTATAGTAAGATACTTTAGGTTGTTTTCTGTTTTTTCCTCAGGTATGATAATGCAAATCTTAATCCTTGCTAATGTTGAATGCAGTTTTGTGTATGTGTTTCTGTGTGTGTGTGTGTGTGTGTGTGTGTGTGTGTGTGTGTGTGTATGTGTTTTACCTGTTTAAGCTCTCTAGCCACATCTTTCAGCTCACAGAGGACCTTCTCCAGCTGTTCCATTACCATCCTTATGTGACTACGAATGCTCTTCCTCCGATCCAAACTATCTGGAGCTCCTAAAAGTGCACTGTGGAACATCTTTCACATGGAAACACCAGTAGCCAAAAAGCCGAAGGATCCTGGGCTTCATGTCTGGAGCCCCGTAAAGGCATGACGTTGATTCCATTAAAAGCTGTGCTGTTGCCTTGATTGTGAGACACCTCACAAAGCTTTGCATAACTGTGAAGAGATTTGGTTATTTTTAGAGATTATTCATTTTTAATTAATGTAAGAATATTTACCAGGTAAAAAATATGGAACGACAAAGAAACTGGATATGACAGAATATGAATCAAATAGTGAATCAAGTTAAACTGTGCTTCACTTTAGGTATGGGACTAAGGTATTTAATTATATATTTTCAGTATTACTAGTTAGATACATACACAAAAAGACTGTTTCTATTTTATGAAATGTATGATAACATGGTTGCAGTAATTTATATTATTTTTACTCACAGACTTGTATTAGTGATTCTATTTTCCATTTCTGGAAGCTGAGTAATCCATCATTGCAGTCCAGATAGTATAGATCCAGCTGTGTCTTCAAGGAGAAATGAAATGAAATCCAAGAGCAAAAGCTTTTGAGAGGCTGTCCAACATGACCCCAGGAGGAAACACAATAGGACTCTCTGAAAAAGATCAGAGATTCCCTGAGGAAACCATCACCCCTGACAAAGTGAGTCAGAAAATGAATGTGCTAGTCCATTCATTCTCCAACATGCTGCACTTTCATTAAACACTACTTCAGTAGCCATCTTCAGCAGGTTTTCATAGCCGCAGTGGTGTCTTTGAAGTTATCAAAATCAAAGCATGGGTGTTTGGAAGTGTCCGTTAGAGACTGCTACCAGGTTGTGTGCTGCTCTGCTGCATCTGTGCCGTGTACTGCACCTCTCATCTCCATCAACTTGAGCTTGAACAGTTTGAAGCAGGCTTTAGTTCATTGCCTCTCCCCCCCTACCTTTTTTCTTCTCTCTGTCTCTCTCTCTTTCTCTCTATCCATCTCTCTCTTACTCACTTACTCACTCACTTACTCACGCCTGCTCACCAACCTTAAACATTTATTTCCTATTTTCTCCTTACATGCTGTTCCTATCAAAGAGGTATTAGCATTTTTATAGTCACTCCTATACACAAACTATGTTGTTGTTTTTTTGAGTCTATACTCTAGTGTATCACTTCCTTTGAACTTCAGACATACACATCTTTCAGCTTCAATCTTACAGAACTTGTTACTTCAATCTTAAAAGAAAATTAATTCAGTTCAGTGTTGCAGTGCGGGATATGAATGCGCTGTTGCGGCAGTGGAAGCTGGGCAGATTATTCCACTAAATACATTAATGAAAAGCATCGAAACAAGAAACCACTCTTGCTCCAGTTTGTGGTGCTTCTGTAATTATTTAGGATGTGTGCCCTCTTCAATATATCATGAAGCATACTTTTAAGCATGAAATAACTTACAGAAGGTCTTAGCAAATCTGTAAAGTAAAATCTTCTGCACTAAGCTATTTTTAGTACGTTCCCCAGGCATTCATTACACAATGGACTCCATACTTTGTGAAATTAATCGACCCATTTATTAACAGCAGGATACACAGAAATAAATAGATATCAATATCTGTAACCAAAGTAATAGAGTAGCTGTTAATGACATGGTGCTATGACAAGTTGTTCATGTCTATAAATGTTGTTTCCACTCATGATTGTAGCTAGGATGACAAAAACTGTACCATTGTTTTTCGGTTATACTTTTGGAGAACCACAAGTGAACCTAACTAGGATTACAATTATTTTCTTCACATTTCCCAGCTTGTTGGGAATCTGGAAAATTCAAGATTCTAAATCAGCCTTAAGAATTATAACAACATAGCTGTACTAATTCAAATCCAACCACCCAACTGACCATACGTGTGGAATAGAAGAAATGATTCAATGCTCTAAAATGAGACAACCTCCTGTTCAATTGAAAAATAGTCTACCATGTGAGAAAAACTGTTTTTGACCACCTTGCTGACCATAGAGGCTGTAAAATAAGTCGAATCACCCCATCACATAGATCAAGAAGAAAAATTTAGGAGAAAACAATGCATAATTTATCATGTGTGGTCTTTCAAACATGTCAAGCAGAGCTAAAACCTTCTCTGGTTCTGCCAACGAATGTGTCATAAATGTGTTTTTTTTTTTTTTTTCAATACCAAGACTCCTTCTGCCCTCTGCTGGAGAAACATGCAATTATAGATCTATGACATTATGAAAATTCTCCCAGACACAAAATGTAACCATATCTGTTTACTAGCCATGAAGGAAACACAAAATATAACAAAATTAATTTAAAAAATGATTTAAAAAATCTGACTCTTAAAAAAACAATTTGGTTCTTTAGTTACCCTGTAATATATTCAAAATACCTTTTCCGCAATGAACTCATTACTAACCCAAAATTTATATCAGAAAGGAATGTTTATTGTCAACATAAAGCACAAAAATTTAAATTTAAATTAAAAAGAGAGAAAAAGAAAACCCCTAATGTGGACTTTATATGTGCCTCTTTCCCTGAAGTGAACAATACATTCCGTGTTGGGGTGGACAGTAACATCGACATAAACCACACAAATAACATCTATCTACACATGGCACAAGGTTTGATTAGGTTCACAGATTTACCAAGCACCACATGACACACCATATGTAGACAACTACCTTTTTAGTTCTATTATCAATCACCACTCATTCACTTTACACTATAAACAAAACCTTTTCGACATTTAATAGGGTTACTATATGCATTAAGAGCATAATGGGTGTGATGGCGATAGACACTGGCCATTCCTACTGCTGGTGCATCTGACATAAACTTTAATCTCGATATAATATTATCACATTACTCTTTACACTCTATATTTTTTACAGTATCTAGGAAAACTTTGCTCTGAATATACCAAATTGGAATTTAAATGTAAAGTCAGCATTTTAGGGCAGTAGAAAGTTGTGGACAACAGCAGGGAATTAAAATCGCTCTAGGGAGTAGTATACACTTTATGCTGATCTAGTACCCATTTCATGGGCACTCAAGAAAACTGGCAACTTCTTCCAACACTATGTCTAAAGCCTTAAACTACATGGTCATTAACTAATTCCCATGACAATACCTGTAAAACAGCCAGGATACGTTTAACATTAAAGCATCATCCACTTGCTAAATGATAATAATAATTGAAAACCAAAGTCAAGTTATAGAACTGCAACCATACACATTAATATATACATAAACCTAAACACCTAAACACTTGGACCATTTTACAGTTCTTGGGATGAGATGCTATTGTACAAGCCTTGTTTAAGACACTGTGATTACATATTTCATAAACTGTACATGTATGTTGTAATCTCGAACTATTTACTTATTTATGTTCTTATGTTGGTTAGATTTAAGGATACTTATGTATACAGGTATATGAGGATTGTTGAGTTATTTAGATTAAAATCTATCCACATCTCACTAACTTATTCAGACTATAGATGAGTTCAAGTTACATCAAAACAAATTACATGTATTGAAATATACCAGCCTTACTAGGGTGACTAAGATTGAGGAATTTACATACAGTATATTCAAAACCATGTAATATGCAAATTCACAACAAGTACTAGTCACTGTATTACAGCAAATATCTACACAAAATTAAGTACTATGTTAAAATCCATTTTCCTATTAGGAAATAACAAAAGTCTGAGTTTAAATGAATTCACACTGGTAATTATTCATGTATTATTCAAACAAAGACTAGTGTGCTTTACCTGCAGGCATTTAACCCCTGCTTTACCCAAATAATCATCTCAACAAAATATGTCAGCATACTGTATGTCTTCACCAAAATGCACAGAAAGATTTACTCACAAATTTGCAGGACAATACTTCACTGCAATAATGGCAAAGACAACATTAAATCAGACTAGGCCAGACGTGATTTACAATAAATCAGTATTTCATGGCTCAATGATTGTTGGTGCAGGCACTGAAGTCCAGCAGTTTTAGGGTACACTTCAGTTCTTCTAAGCCATTAACTAATGACCGCTGTATAGCCATCATGTTTTTGGAAATGCAGCTCTGAAGTAATAATCATCAAGGGTTTCCTCAGGTTGACCTTTTAACAGAAAGCAAAAAAATTTGAATTCTGTTTGAGGTACACATTTCTTCAACCTATACTGTTACAAAACCAATCAATCAAACGTAAGTGTATAAGTGTATGGCTATTTGTGTCCTAGCAGACAAACTAGAATGAGGTAATTATAAAGCAAGACAAAGTGTTAAGACCTAGGAAAAGGCAAAGTGTGAGGATGGATAAAGAGTGGCTCAGCAACTGAAATGCAAAAAGGAACTATCTCAGTTGCTGCATTTATTATTAAGTTATTTCACATAAATCTTTTTAACTGATTTACAATGATTACTCCCAGGGTCAGCCTTTAGTTGTTTTAACGTTAAATAACCATATAGAAATACAAATATACAGATGGCTCATCAAGGGCTCTAATACTAAAGGAACACAATAGAATGCATAATCAATTAAGATATACTCTAGGCAGAAATAGAATACAGCCATTACAAATGCCTTGATACCACAAAGACATAATGTGTTACTGTTGGGGTCCAAAAAAGAAAATCTCAACTCTTGCCTCGTCCCACTATCAGGTTTCCCTGCTCCCAATCCCTTGATTTAACTCACAGGAGGCTTTATGATTAGCTCCTGAGTGCTAGGAAAGAGGAACATGAAACTGCAGGGCAGTCGGCCTCTGGGATAAGAGTTGAGAAAGCTTAGCTTCAAAAACAAAAACGATATTTCATACTACCATACACAACAATTGAGACCATTTTTACGTATTATTGTTTTGTTGTTTAAAATGGTCAGTTATTTGCTCTAATTATTATTCTCTGTGTTAGCCCCCTTCCCCTCCCTAATATGTTTGTAAGGCCAGGTTTATACTTGCTTTTAACTATGCACATGCTTATGGAAAATTGCATTCACCCATATCCAACCTTAATCTGGGGTGTTGATTGTGCATATTTGTGTGCATGTGTTGCAGTGTTTGTTGATGCAGGTAGGTGTTCAGTGCCCAATGTAAATAGTGTAGGCAGTATAGTGCAATGTGACATAATTTCTGCCACAGACTGGACAAACTAGAGTGGTGTCCCAAATAGCACACATAGATACTATTCTAGAGAGTTTTGTACATTAAAACATATCAGTTACCCTACTACAGGAAAAAAAGCCTGTTTTGTATACAACATGGACACCTGATTAGGCAGGCCATCTGATGTGATGTAAATGTTGTTTGTTCACATTGCAGCTAGGTCTGCACACATACGCATAGTCACTTGTCAAGTATAAAACAGGCCTAACACTCATAAAAGTTTTCTACTAAATACACATTACATGGGTTCATCATAGTTGTAGGTGGGAGGGGCAGAGTACTGTTGGCCCTGCATTGCCCCCTGGGCTGCACCCATAGCTGCCTGCTGGGCTGCTTGTTGTACATGAGGGTTTTTCCAAGCACCTGTTGTCCATTCCTCCTGAGCCTTGCTCATGCTCCCTCCGCTGCCACGGTAGAAGTTATGGACCTGTAAACAAACAGCAATTAAGTTCTGTTGCTGTTTCTATACAATAAATAAAATTGTTTTATTTGACAATAAACATCATCTCAAATATATTTATACTTGGCTTTTATACATTTTACAGTTGAGCGGTTTATGGTTATGGGCCTTGATCAAGGACCCAACCGTCGTAGGTTGGCAGTGTTAAGATTTGAATTTAAAATCATCAGAACAGTTGCCCAAAGCCTTTATCATTGAGAGTGGGTATTGCAAATAAGGAAGTGATGGACAAAGAAACTGTTATCAGTATCAGACTGGGACTGAGGTACCTTGGTGAGGGCGATGAAAGACAGTACAGCGACAGCTGTGAACATAATAGTGGGAATCAGCATGACCACAGCAGAGCCGATATTAGTGCTAAAGAATGTGATGGTGGCCAGCCACCCACTGTAATGAAGAGAGAAAGGAACACATTAGAATGTGAATGAGAATTATCTTACTCATGCTGCTAGCTGTATCAACAAATATACAAATATATAAATATGCACAGCTCCCACAATTAGAAATTTTCTGCAAACTCCATTTCCAACGCCCTTACCAGACTCCCCAACCTGGGATGCCTACTGTCTGGATAATACTGATCACAACCTGAGCCATGAATACGAAGAAAAATGCCATGAAGTTGAAAGAGCTGTCAGTCCTGAAATACAAAAGAGAAAGGCTAAAATTTGTGACATTATATCGATAATAACCGATATAGTTTGGTTATGCAGGATATATTGTTGTCTTAATTTGTAATATTTGCAGTAGAACAGAGTAAAGTGGAATCTTTTTTTCCATACATAGACAGGAAATACAAACAGCCAAATGTATCTGTCCTAAATGTTTTCTCAGTGTTTTTGTATCTATTACTTGTGTCCTGTGTTTGACTTCTACCCAAGAACATTTAAACATTATTTTTACCTTTATCTTCATAACATTGATTTTCACCTATATTAAAATTACTGGACATTGTCGAAACTTAAAGCTGATTCCTGGGTTACATATGCAAATGATCATTTTACATTTAAAGAGCAAATTCCAGTGTTGTTCTTCATTTCCTTTGTTTTAGGTCCAAAACAGCTGCTGCTTACAAAATTATTATCTGGGAAAGATATACAGGTGCA
>JAOVVB010000010.1:12505198-12518584 GCA_028570985.1 Heterobranchus longifilis | reverse complement strand
TACAATGAAGATCTGTAAAGTTATTTGGATTTTTACAACATTATTGTTGAAATACACAGTCCTGAAAAAGGGGCGTTACTTTTTTTGCTGAGTATATAATATATATAATATATACTTGAACATGATTTTTTTTATAATATATATAATATAATATATACTTGAACATGAACATGATTTCATTGCATCAGATATGCTCTCATAATGGCACATTCCATTATGTATAATCTCTGAGACAAATCAGATGCTGCTTAGCAAATCTATCAGAATACACCTTGCAGAACAGAATGCACAATATAACGGTGTCACTTTAAAGAAATTTCAGTGCAACAGCAGATTACAGAAAATCACAGGTACAATTTTTAAGTGAATTTTAAAAAATCATCAAACATTAAACACATAATACACAAACTAAATTTTAATTAATATATTGGGTTTTTCTATTAAGTATTATATTGTATATAGTTTTAAAAAAACCTACACCCAATGTTTGCAGTTATATTGTCACAGGCAAGTATTGGTTATACTGGTACATGAAGCATTATGGGAGGACACATCAAACCTGGACGTGTGATGACATTTCTGCCTAACGAAGGTGCTAAACCCGATTATAAAAGAACTCAAACACAGTAGGTTGATGAGACTCTTAGCTGCAGTAATACAAGTGGTGGAAGCAAGAAGTCCAATAATGTCCAGCTCTAGCATACTGTGAAAACTTTCTACTTTGATGGTACCTTGAGTCTAATATTCAGTTCAATTCAATTCAATTTTATTTGTATAGCGCTTTTAACAATTGACCCATGCACCTTAAAATGATTGGAATGGCAAGGCCAGTTTGTTTCATGTTTTTTGTTTTACACAGAAGACACTTGGGTGTGATATCAAAAGATGAATATGGGATAATAGATGAGATATATGCCATCTTACATTTCCAGATATTTACATCTAGATGTCAAACTTAAGATGTGGCACAGCTGGCTTCAGACCAGTCAATTTCAGGTGAGGAAACATATTGTAACAGATATTAAAGAAGTCTTAAATTAAAGCAAAAACACTCACTGACACAAGTTGTTGCTTTCTTATTTTGTAATGCTTTTCCAGTTTTGTAACCATCTTGTCTTACTTCATCAATAAAAACTAGTGAAAGCCATTCCAGAAGCAGCCATGCAAGCCCTTGCTTGACCTCTGAGCTTGTATGTTTTGTATCATGAGCAGAACATTTCTTTCTCCACACCCCTCACTTGTCCATCACTTTGGTAGCGGTTAATCTTGGTTCAAGAACTTTTATGGATCATCTCTGTATTTCACTACAAAATTCTGGCTGTCAGATTCTTGCTGCTGATGAGTGGTTTGCATTTGGTGGTATGGTCTGAATAATTTATCCCCACAAGTCTGAGATTTCTGAGGTTTTCTTTACAGCTTTGGCAATGTTTCTTTCATCAGCTGCTGTAGTTTTCAGACCTGTTTGGTGTCTGGTGGTGGTTTCTTTATTTTTTATTTTTTAATTCTAAAATGTTGTATTGGCTATGTCCAATCTTGTGCTGTGGCTCTGATTGATTTCACTTCTATCTGAATCAAAATGGCTTGCATAGACATCTTTCTGGTCTTTATTTGGTTTCGCTTTTTTAACAAAAAATCCCAGGGCTCAGACCAGGGGAAACCTTTAGAGCTGATAATTTTTTAAAAAACAGATCTGACCAGCAAGAAAAGCCTATCAGTAACATTTTCCAATATTTTAGATCACTTGAGTGGGTTTAACATACTTAGATGAAAAAGAAATCAGAAAATTCATTTTTTTTCTGACAAAATTACAATCTTCTCACATTCATGAATTGACCTCAAGCCCAAATGACTTTGGTGTATAAAGAAGCACAAGAACTGGCCTTGCTGTTCCAATACTTTCAAAGGAGACTGTACATATTATATAAAAGTATGTGCAGAGCAGATTAGTCTTATACATATTTGCTTTTAATCATATTAGGGCACTGTGAAGGCCATTCAACCTTGGCCAAAAAATATATGTATCATTGTGTCACTTCAGACTTTTTGGCAACAGTCTGGGGAATCTCACATATTGTTTTGCTGTCCACTACTTTTGACTTCTCCTGTTTAGAAACTGCATGGTTGCACAGTATATGCATGATTGTTTGTAAATATTACAGTATGATTGTCATGATATTTTAACAGGGCTTAGTGGTTAGCACGGTGGCCTTGCATTATCAGGGTCGAGGGTTACTCCGAGTAATCCAGTTTCCTCCCACAGTCTAAAGGGACATGCATATTAAGTTACAGTAATTGGAATTCCGAAATTGCCCATAGTGTGTGTGTGCCCTGCGATGGATTGGCACCCCGTCCAGGTGGTGGTCCACTCTGCCTCGTGCAGCGCCCCTGCGACAATGTATGCTGGATAAAGCGGTATAGATGATGAGTGAGTGAATAACAAACAGGTCATGCTTTGTTTTGTTTCTTTTGCCAAAAAGTGCTCTGCTAGCAGATAAAAGATGGTGTCACATTAAGATAGATTTTCAGCAAACAACTGTAAAATCACTAAAGACATTAAACAGTACATTGAATTTCGTTAAAAAAATATATATATCAAAGCAGAAGTCAAGAGAAAGCAGCACTTAATTTTTTTTTAACTGAAAGCAGGATGCAAGCAGATGATCCCTCATCAAAGATACATGAACATTTAAACCAATGCGGCTAAAATCTCAGGTGATATTACATGGAACGTTTATTTTCCCCCACAAGTGATAAGTTAAATCTTACTATAGGATTTCAGCTTGTATCTCACATAAAGTTTTTGTAAATGTTATACTGTGCGCCAGCAGTTACTTAAACGCACCGAGGCAGATTAAGCAGAAATAACACTGATGTGGCCTGAGAGCAGACAACACAGGCGAGAGACACTGCGCGTTGCTAGGCCATGCTCTCCATTTTCTATCCTCGCCAATCCTGAAAACTGACACTATATCATTAATACAGGGATCGTGTTATTTGTGTGTGGTTGACACTGCTATTACAGGATTATACGTAGCGTTAAACAGGAGAAACAGCACCGGGACAGGACACACACAGCACTATAGCTTTATTCTGATGACACAGTCGGCTGAGCTGTAGAGTTCCCTTTAGCCAGGTGAGTAGCATTAGCTTGGGTACGTTCCTTAACTAGCCTGAATATTTACAACGTTTGTCAGAAAACGACTTCAAAACGACAAAAAGCACTTTTGCAAGCTAGTTACTAATGTAGCCTACGTTATAAAATATAATGCTAACCTAGCTTTCCTTGGATAAACTAACTTCGTGGAGTGAGGTAAACAAACAAAATATTGCTAATCGCTAATAACTCACTCGTCGCTCCGTAACAAGAGCCAAACAGGCAAACTAACAACCCCTACAAAATATCTTTTGTGGTGTGTGTGTGTGTTTAGGCTAATCTATGCCATGTTAACATTAGGTTATTTATCTTGGACTAGCTCTCCAAACTCACTAACTTTACCTTTCTGGCTAGCTAGCTAGCTTCTGTAATGTTTTTCCCAAAGTGCTAGCATACAGCATGTAGAAACCTGCAGAGTCACCACATTCAAACCAAAAACCATGGTCAAACAAAAACTATGTTTACCACAGGTTTGGTTTTACAACATAGACGAAATTTCCCCCAAAGTTCAGCTCATGAATAGTCTAACCATCTCTTAAAAACACTAAGACTGATAGGACAAAACGGATATCTTATTCCACCTTAGAAAGACTAAAAACCCTAGCTGAATAAACTAGTTTTAAGATATAATTTAGAAATGCTTGTTGTGTGGAGGGACTTTGTCACTAGAGCTACAGAGGAAAACGCAGTTGAAGTATATCTGGGAGTGTAGAACACATTAAAAGTAATTGGCTAAGGAAAATACAGCTGTAGAGCAGGCATTAATTTCTCTCCATCTCTCTGACCCAGGTAAAAGTGTGAATATGCCTAAAAAAGTTCAAGTAAAATGTTCTGAGGTTTGGCAGTACCAGGAAACAATAGAATACATTTCGCACCTGAGCTTATTTGCTTAACAAAATTTAAGGCAGATTTAAAATAACACAAAGCACTTGGCATGTCATGATGACCACTTAAAGTTTCATTTTTCAATTAGATTTTTATTTGTACAAAAAAAGCTCTGATTAGTAACCTGGAGGAAGTCCTGTAAACTTATTTAAAATTTATTTAACAGTCCATGTTTTATGATATGCATATAATTGTTTTGTGTGGTGTAGTGGTTAGCACTGTGGCCTCGCACCTTCAGGGTCGATTGAGAGATCGATTCCCACCTCAGGTCTGTGTATGTGGAGTTTGCATGTCCTCCCAGTTTTAGTGAGTTTTCTCATGGTAGACCGGTTTCCTCCAGTCCAAAGAGACATGCATGTTAGGCTAACTGGAAGTCCCAAATTGCTCATAGTGTGTGAATGAGTGTGTGTGTCCTGCAATGGATTGGCACCCAACGTTCTGGGATAGGCTCCAGGCCCCCCCTTCGATACTGTATAGGATAAAGCAGTATAGAAGATGAATTAATATTTTTTTAAACCTAGCTTTCCTTGGATAAACTAACTTTGCGGAGTGAAGTAAACAAACTTGCAAAATATTGCTAATCGCTAACAAGTCATTTGTCGCTCCATAACAAGAGCCAAACAGGCGAACTAACTACCCCTACAAAATATCGATAAAGCAGTATAGAAGATGAATTAATGTTTTTTTTTAGGGCCCAAGCACTATGACATCAGCACATTGATGTAATGACTGTTATGTTATCATCATCAGCCGTGATGATGCCTTAAGCTTATGCTGAAAAGTGGTTAATAACTTTGTGTAAATATTTTTGTATGCTGTCAGGTAGTTCTAAGAAAAAAAAAAGAAATGAAATCATATTCGGGAGGTCAAACTTTTATTGTCTTTTTTTCTGAAGTTTATGCAACATGGAAGTGACCAATCTTGCATCCTTCTTTAAAAATTTTAAGTTGCTAACCTCAGCTGTTTTGGAGAGAGAACTTTATATCTGCTCCAAAAATAGCCATTTTTAACATTAAACTGTCTTGCTTCAAATAATAATAATTTCTGAATAATTATTCACAGTTATTTGAGTATTAAGAGTAAAAATGTTGTAAGCTTCTAAAAGCATATGACCTGTAAAAATTGTTGCTTAAATTAAAGCATTCCATGCAAAATTAAGGCTTTTTTTCCCGCAAAAAATCTGTAGTGTCCGTTGTTGTTGTTGATCTCTCAGATGCAAGGGGTTGCCACAGCGGACCATACCCAATTGATGTTGCAATATCTTTTATAATTTTAAAATAATAATCTTTTTCAGGTTCATGTCTTTTCATAAGAAATATAAATGTATATGCATATTTACAAAACAAATCATGGATTGGGAGATTGGCCAATTAAAGGCCGTTATTTTTATTAATTTTTAACTTTTTTCCTAACTTTTTTTTTTTGTGCACAGATTGTTATTCTTGATATTTTGTGCTTGTTTTCCAGTGTTGGGAATGCAGCCACCTCTAGCACCAGCCACCGTCAGAGAGCTGGTGCGCTCACATCTCCATCTTGATCCCGTTGCTGCAGATTTGCGCTGCAGTCTTTTTGTGGCTGCTGTGCAGAACTACAAGCGTGACTCTGTCCTAAGACCATTCCCACCTCGATATCTAAGGGGAGAAATAAAGGATTTTGAAGAGCTGGTAAGAGATTGCATCTTGTTATTTTTATACAGAGTTCTATATCTGAGATTCTGGTTCATTGAAACAAGATGAAGTACACAGTATACATTCTACAGAATTAATTACTTTAGAATCACATCATTTAACTCATTGATCCAGCTCAAGCCAGCCCAAGATACTGAACTGAATGAGAAAATATCTTATGTCTCTTACAGCAGAAAGATGTGAGCAGCTTGCCAAGTATAAGAGACCTGGTCCGACTAGGATCAGGAGATGGAGATCATCATCTGGCACTGGTACATTGGGTTCTCTCTTCCAAGAGCTTTGCTATAAAGACCATCCAAAAAGAAGAGGTGTGAAGTTGGATTTACTGTAGATATTAGTTGAAGGTCACCTATAGTGTGTCATTATTATTATTTTATTATTATTATTTAAATAATCATGTTTAATTAAAAAAGTGATGATTAACTTTTTTTATTATTATTATTTTACAATGTAAGTGGGCCAGACTCAGCCAACTGACACAAAATGCAGGGGTCTCCTCCCCTGTGCCAGACTTCCTTTTTGAGTTGGAGTACTGTGAACAGATGAATTCAAAGTTTGAGAAGACACGAGCAGGACGAGATATTATCTATGCATTCCATGGCAGTCGACTGGAGAACTTCCATTCCATTATTCATAATGGTCTACATTGTCATCTGAATAAGGTGAGGGTCTGTAATATATAAATCTCAGAGGTATTTAAACCGTGGGACTTTGTGCTAGGGGTGCAGGTAAGGATAAATTAGAAATGCCAGATTGTAAGTTTGAAATACCAAGTAAGATTGTAATAAAAATTTATCTTTTTCCAGTCGTCATACATTTTGAAAAGGAGCTCACAAATTTAGTACTCCGAAGTACACCAATATTGCAGACATACTGCAATAAAAGCAGCAGATGAGGCGGTAATAGTTGGTTATAGTTAACTCTAAATTAAATATATTTCAAGTTTTCCAAAAAAAAAGACCTGAAGTCTGCATACATTTAGTCTAACCTAAAATATTTACTATTAGATGATATTAATTAATTATTTGTTTAATACTTGAAGATCCATAATCTTAATGAATGGATATTTAATTAACTGTTAAAGAGGGAAATATGAATTTATCCTCTGATGGTGCATGTTTTTTAATGTATAAATTAGAGCAAAATGTATATAAACAGAGCAAAAGCTAATCTTACTTTAAGGGTACATACTCTGGGATTGGTTACAATTCACAAGTTTGCAAATGTTGCATGTTTATAGTAGTGTGGCAGTCAGTACACATAATTCTACATTATATTTAGCAAACCAGCGAATGGAAAATTAATAAATGTGCCAAATGAAAAATGTGACGATATTACCAGACATTTTCCATAAAATCTTTTTGTAGACTTTATGCTGACTTGGGGCATAAAAAATAGACTCACTGTTTTAATTCTGGCACCTCAGTCACCCTAACAGGTATGCAAACCACTAGTAATGCTGTCTTTGCTGTCTTTTCCTTTTCAGACGTCACTGTTTGGGGAAGGTACTTACTTGACCAGTGACCTTAGTATAGCTTTTCTCTATAGTCCCCATGGAAATGGATGGTGTGACAGTGTCCTTGGGCCAGTACTAAGCTGTATTGCATTGTGTGAGATTATTGATCATCCAGATGTGAAGTGTCAGGTAAAGAAAAAAGGTAATGCAAATTCCTAATGTAATTGCTGCACTTCACTTTGGCTTGTGAATGCTTGTGCATGGCTTTTACATTTTTTCTTTAAGACAAAATGATTGGTAATAAGATCTGCTAAAATATTTTAGACTCTGAGAGCCTTGACCGCAAGCGTTTGAGGGCAAAGAACAGCGAGGGGGGAGACGTGCCAGAGAAATACTTTGTGGTCACCAACAATGAGCTGCTGAGAGTAAAGTACCTGCTGGTTTACTCTCAGAAACGTTACAGAACCAGGTGAGACATTTTTACTCTACAATATGATTGCAGAATGTTGGGAATTTATACTAATAGAAAATAGGGGTGCAACGGATCACAGTTGATCCGTGCGGATCACGACCCACGGTTTGGCATGCATGTGACCCATGGATTAATTGCTAATTTTTTTTTAATTAATCCTGAATTTTTAAAGATCGCAGAGTGACATTATTTTGCCAAGATTGCTTTTTAAGTGATTAATTACAAAGAGCAGTAGTGTTCATGTGAACAGGGCATGTTAATCAGTCAACAGCAATGGCTAGCGGTGGAGCAGAAGAACTCGAAAAGCCTCCCGCGTCACTCAGATCGCAAGTACTTTATGGGAGCATTTTGGCTTCCCTGTAAAATATAATGTTGACGGAAGAAGGGTGGTGGACAAAATGGTTACAGTGTGTAGGCACTGTGGGACGAGAAAGCCGCATGAAAGCGGCAATACATCGAGCATTGCCACGTATCTGAAGCGAAATCACATCCCTAGTGTGCCGTCAGGATGCAAAGCGCAACAACCGCAGCAACAGCTGCTCACCACTGCATTTAAGCAGCCCTTTGCTCCAGAATCAGAGCTGCCTAAATCGATTTCCATTAGGCCATACTCTGTTGTGGAAAACAAAGGATTTGAAAACATGTTGAAAGTGCTTGAGCCACACTAAGAAATACCCTCATGCATCCACTTCAACATGAATATCATGTCTGAACATTACAAACAGGAAAAAAGATTATCACTGACCTTTTAGGTGCATTCTCTATTGCGATCACCACAGACGGGTGGACATCAAGGTCTACAGAAAGCTACGTAACTGTGACTGCTCACTACATCACGGTGGAGTGGGAGATGTGAAGTCCGGTGCTACAGACACGCCCCATCGATGAGAGTCTCACAAGCACATATCTAGCGCAGGAACTGATAGAAGCAGTAGCATGATGGAATTTAAAGAGCCACAATGCATTAGCAATATCCCAGTCACCAGCTCCAGCACCAGGTCCTCCAGCTGCTCAAGCCCCTCAAAACAGTCACAAACCCTATTGAGCAGATGACGCAGTGACTGCTAAGAGGTCTACTCTTTTCTTCAGAAAATGTAGACATCCTCATTTAAAAAAAAAAAAAAAGAATTTGTCATTATAAGATTTGGTCTGTTTTCAGGTCTCAGGTTGTTTTTTACATGCTGCGCTTTAACACCTGAGTAATGAATATTTAATTTTAAAATATTATTTATTCAGCTGGTTATTTCTTAATTTCATTTTTCTTAAAACAGTAGGTTCCTTGCTGTAACGTTCTTGTAATAAATAGAAAGCAAATTAAATTAGTCTCCTCCCCTTTTGTTGCTAATTTGAAAAATGATCCGAACCGTGACTCAAAAACTGTACTGTGATTTGAATTGTGATTTTTGTGATTCGTTGCACCACTAATTGAAACGCCACAGAAGTCTGCATTGTTAGAGAATATTCACAGAATACAGGATTATATTTACAGAAGTATAGTCAGAATAGCAGCTGTGAGGATGTCAGATGTTGAAAGTGGTGTGTGTGTATTTAGAAATACTTTTATTCTTTTTTTAAATCATGAATCTGTAATTTTGATAGTCAGTAAACTTGCAGACAAAGAAGATTTAAATGTATTAATATTTATGAAATAATTTTATTTGATTTACCTTAAAGCACTTTTATACAAACCTTCATTTAAATTTTCTGTGTTATTTAAAAGAATATATGGCAGAAATATACTGTATAAAAAGTCTCCATTTTTATTTGTTTAATTGATTTTCTGTTCTCTTTTTTTTTTTTTTCGTAGACATGCTCAAGGGACATCGTGGCTGGTCAGACACCATTTTGCCATTATGATGGGTCTCTACCTTCTACTCCTCATATTCATTGGTGCCTTCAATTCTACTAGTTTCCAGGCATTTTGGCATCGAATATTTCGGTGATCCAACTGTTCATTACATTTGCCTCGTTTCCAAAGTGCCTTTTTCTTTAGTTCACTAAAGAATTTAGTTGAAGACTTACAGTTACCATAATGCTCAGGAAACTCTGAACATTTTATCCATCCATCCATCAGTGTGTACTTGTACAGCAAGCACATGTAATTTGACCACATTTTAATATGCCTTTGTTACTTACTTTTTAAGTCAACACATACTGTAGTGTAACATTTTATGTTTGAGAACCAGTGTGTGGGGAGAGAGGCCTTGTCTGAACTGTGTGAATAATAATAATAATTTTTTAAACACTGTGGCATGTAGCTTGTCGTAACAACATATTTTTGTATACTAAGAGGATAATTACTGTACATGAGCTGTACAACCAAATTATGAGGGACATATGCTGTCCTGTCGCTACCTGTCTTTAGAGGAATGTGCTTGGGCGAGGTCAATAGCTGCTTACTTAATTAAAGGGAACCATTAGTTGACCACAATGATCATTTTACTGATTGTAGGACAGAGTTTTTAATTTAATGTAGCACTTCTTACGTTCCACTAGAACTGTTTGATCCATATCACAAAATGATTTGATTTTGGATTCTGAACATGTCTTTTACACTTACTAGCCACTTCATTAGGTAAAACTGTTTGTAACACAAATGTCTAATAGCCAACAGCATGGCAATCTATACCCATACAAGTAGACATGGTCAAGATGATCTGCTGAAGTCACACCAATAATCAGGATGGGAACGAAAGGTGATTTAAGTGACTATGAGCGTGTCATGGTTGTTGCTGATCTACCCGGGACTTTTACACCATCTCTAGGGTTTTTAGAGGATGGTCTGAAAAGAGAAAATATCCAGTGAACAGCAGTGGGTAAAAATGCCTTGTTGATGCCAGGTCAGAGAAGAGTGGCCAGACTGGTTTGAGCTGATAGAAAGACAACAGTAACTCAAATAACATCTCATTACAACCGAGAAACGTGGATGAACGTCTCTGAATGCATTACACATTGAACCCTGAAGCAGTATTGTTTCAAAATTGTACAAAAAAAAAATTAGAAACACATTGCCTGGTCTAATGAGTCTTGATTTCTGCTGTGCAACTTAGAGTAAACAACATGAGAGAATGGATCCATCCTTGTATTGATGCGGGGGATATTTTCTGGACACATGTAGTACCATTTAAACATTGTTTAAATCCCACAGTCTGCCTGAGTACACAGGATAACTTACTGAACAAACTGGTTTCTTGAACATGCCATTGGGTTCACTGTACTCAACTCGCCTCCACAGTCACCAGATTTGAATCCAGTAGATCACCTTTGAGATCATGGATGTGAAGCCGACAAATATGTAGCAATTGCATGAGGCTATTAGGTCAATATAGACCAAAAACTCTAAGGAATGTTTTCAGCACATTGTTGAATTTTTATACCACGTATATGCAAGGCAGGACCCAGTCCAGTGTTAGCAAAGGTGTACCTATTGAAGTGGCCAGTGAGTGTGTACTGTGTGACCTGTTGGGAGTTTTCTCCTCATAATAGTCCTTAAGATTTTTTTAAAAGTAAATATTAAATAATGGATTCTCAATATTATTGACTTGGGAAATGTTTGAATTATTTATTTTACCTTCCCTAAATATTACTAACAGAAGAACAGTAAAATTGTGTGTATTTGTTTGCAGGGTGATTTACAAATTACAAATTATAAAGATACAAATTAATAATCCAATAGGTATATACATACAAGTAATATACATTCAAGTCGTTATTTTTTACAATTGCACCAAAAATTACAACAAATACAATATTGTATATCTTTGTCATCGTCACTTGATTTTAAAATATGCAGTGTATATCTATGACCATTGACCTATTTTTCTGTGAATAAACCTCTAAAATAGTTTATACCTAAGCTAATAAACACGTCTTTCTGGATTTTGTCATGTCTCTTAAATCTTCATGCACAAAAGATATTATTGTCTTTGTTGAACTCTTTTATTGTACCAGACACATTGCAGGTTTTGATTTTATCCATTGTTATCAGTCAAAAACAGCAGCAATCTTCATATCACAGTAGTGGTGATAGTACTGTAGCTGATAAAAATGTGTATGAAGCTTTGATCTTTGATAATGCAGCATTGTTCAGGTGCACGTAAAGACTGCTCTCATTGTTAAAATTATTTATTCATCATCAGTAACGGCTTTTTCCTGGTCAGGGCCGCGATGGAGCCGGATCCAGTTCTTGTAAGAATGAGTGCAGGGTGGAGCATGTTACAGTAAAGCTGTTGTATATCATCTTTTTAGACTAAGATTAAAAAGAACAATCATAAAAAAAAAAACAGCACTTTTTCCTAACTTGCTAATGTTAATTTACAGCAAAACAAAACTTTTTTTTTTTACCTCTCTGAAATATTTTCATCTATATGCTGAGCAGAAAATGCTCATTGACTTTGATCACTTCCCTTCTTCGCCAGTATGAGCAGCAGTCTTAATTGTTTTGCACCTCATAAACCCATAAATCTGCATTTCTCAGACATGTTTATCAGAATTAACTATTTGCTTTTCTTGTGTATTGTGATATAAACCAGACATCAAAAGGAACAGACTGTTATTGTGTGTCTAGAATTTTTTTTTTCTGGCCCGTGGATCAATGCCTTATTATGGCTCCATAAATACCCTGTTATTCAGTAACAGCCCACCAGGTGTGAGAGATTGTCCCAGGGGGGCATCTTGTTCTCTCTGAGGTCACATTGTGCCTTAACACTACACTATCAGATCTTATCAGCCCCACTAGAAGGCAAGAGTGAAACAATGAACAATGAAATGAGAGGATTTCATATATATATATATATATATATATATATATATATGAAATGAAATCCTCTCATTTCATTGTTCATTATGTGGCATTATATGTATGCAAACGTCTGATCACTATGAATTATATGCATGCGAACATCTCAGCACTGTGAATGCAAATACACAGAAATAAAATTAATAAAATAATAAAATTAACGGATCAAAATATTTTCACTTTTTTTTTATATATATATCCCATCTAAAATCAAAGTATTTCTTTAAGAATCATATAAAAAATAGCTGCCTTAGTATGCTACATTTTAAGCTAAGATGACTTTGGAGCAGCTCCTCCTCAAATTACTCTGCTTCATTTGGGCAAGCAGGAGCCAAACACATGAAGTAGCCCTCACTGCTGCTCTGTTGGACAAAATGTTGAAAGTTTAGTACATCACATTAGTCGATTTCATGTTTACAAAATGCCAAGTGCTTTAAATGCAGTTTACTTGTATTTACCTGCAGGTTTTGGTGGCAGACTGCCTGGCTGTGTGCTTTCAGGTGGCTGTGCACACACCTTCCAAAACGATGCAGGCAGACATGGTCTGTTCGAGTGCAAGCCTGCGGACATGCTGGGTGACTGAGAACCAAACAGCTGGTGCAGGTGGTGTGCTGACAAAAACCTCCACACTCACGCTTTTCCACTGACACAGACCTGTAACAGCAAACAGGCTGCATGCTTGTTACAGATAATACAATTTCCTACATTTACAATTCATAATTAAGATAGTTGAATATGAGTATATTTTTATGCACAGAATATATTACAGTGGGAGTGTGTATAGATGTGATGATTAGTTTATGTACAAAAAAATTAGGATTAGGACTCTTTATTATAAGTCTGTTTAGGTAAATTAGAGGTAGATGGATTATACTTCTGACTGGCTTGTAGACAGTAAAACAGCTACTAAATTTAGCAATAATTGTCACAGTT
>JAOVVB010000010.1:12492015-12504754 GCA_028570985.1 Heterobranchus longifilis | reverse complement strand
TCACCTGGCTGAGCAGATTTCATTGGGGTTTGCTTGACAGAATTCCCATGTGCAGTCTGGACGGCACGTGTCTCTTTCAAGGATTTCAAGTACTGAATTGACACACAAGATTAGGGCAAAAAAATTCTACATACTGTACAGAAACAATTAGGTGAGTTTTATATATATATATATATATATATATATATATATATATAGTCTATTCTTCAAGGTCTCCACTATACTCTTTTCCAGTTTCCAGCATCGTATCCAGGTAAACAGTGGCTAGACAGTGCTTAATTATAAGCTGTATGTGCAATTCAAGTGGGAATAATAAAGACCTAGTGTTATCTGCCCCAGAAACACAAAATCTGAGCATGCCTGATAATAATACATTTTCCAGTACTGTGCCAGTTTGCCAGGAGTCTCTTTTTACTCTATTGGGAAACTCTGACCCAAATTGTTACCTGACTTGCAGATCCCCTTGTGCTCTGCATCTGGATTGCTCTCAGTAGTTTCCTGGTACACACACACCAGTCCTTCATCACACTTCCCCAGGTAGTCCCAAGTCCCTCCGCAGCTCTCCCCGGCTTGTTTTGCACATGCAGGGCAGCAGCCGCAGACGCCTGTAGTAACACCCCCTTTACACTGGAGCCTCAGTGCTCTGCGAGGTGAACAATGGATGCGCTCGCACGGTGGACAGTGCAAGGCTTGGAGAACCTGCGATCCAGATCTGGTGCTCCCTGAACTGGACGTCACAGTTGTTACAGCATAAAGCACAATCAAAAAACATGATGCTCTGTAACCCATGATGACATGAAATGGCCTGAATAGTCAACTCCTTTTTTTATATAAAGATCCCTGCATCTAAGGCCAAGTGCTCTCTTACAGACACACTCATCCACCCCCTAAACAGCCAATGAATGAAGCAATACTACAGAAACGTTTACTGTTAATTGCCCCAAGTCTTATCTTTACAGTCTCTCTTCAGTTTTTTTTTTCCCCTTTCAAAAACCATTTCTACCTTAGAACCATTTTTTTTTTCTCGAAACGTTGGTTCTTGGGGGGTGGAAAGACTAGCCCCTTTGTCAAGGTCAAGATAATCACACTCTACTAGCAAAGATGAGATTAGCTGGTTATATAAGGAGAGAATGGTATGGTCATAATAAAACTCCACTGCAGACCTCAACACCGGGACCACTGTTAAGGGTTTATCTTGGATGCAGTGTTTCATACAATGAAAGACTTTTGCAACATGTAATCCATATGACGGTTCATAAAATGAAATAAACTGACATAAATCCTCACAAATTTTGTCTTAAAACTAAGAACTGTATTCCCAAATGACTTCCCTGCAAAACACAGCAAAGAGAGCACAACGCCGTACTTCTTGAAGACTTTTATTAAATTAGATCTCTATAAAACACGGCAGAATTTAATCATTTGCTTTGCTGACGTTACATTTTTATAACGCAAATCTGTTAAGTTAAAAATGGAAACTCTCAAGATCCATTAGAAGACGTCTTATATGCACTTCATTTGCAAAAGTAACCATAGTAGTATTCTTACAACCTCTTGTAACAATGCCTGCCTGCATGGTTTAGTGACACTGCATGAAGGAACTTGTTAAACTGCAAATATATCATGTTCACAAAATTAGTGCTGCAATAGAAAACAAAAAGAACACAAACACACACCCTAAAACACAATATTTTAAATGTGTGACTAAATAAAGCTCTATAATTCTAAATCAAGTGAAATGCATTCATAAACTGCTTTGTCCCTACAGGTAGCTTTTATCAGATTTGGTACTCGACACGTTCAATGCATCTAAACAAAGGTTCATACATGATCATCTGGAAATAGAAAAATGAAAATGTTTAATCAACTTTAATAGGCGTATGACTGCTTCTAGGGTAATGCTTTGCTTTAAGCTTCCCTTAACTACTGTATTAATTAGCATTATCAAACCATAAACCTTAACATAATTAAATAAGCAAATACATGGATTAATTGACAAGGAAATACAGCTGCACAAATATATTTTGATTCATTATAGATTTGAGTTTTCTCAGAGATGGTTTAAAGCCAGGTTAATGTACTGTAGCTGCTGATTATTCATCTTGTTTAGTTAGTTAAGAGGAAAAGTGCAAGTTATTTTTGAATGCTATTATGTATTGATTCTGTTGTTCATGTAAATTAAATAATGGAAGGGAATGTTAAGGGAACCTCGATGAAAAGCATTACCGCTTGTAAGGGCAATCACTTTATATGTAGTCTTATTCAGCAATAGCAGTGACTAATAATGTCTATAGTTGTCACAACTGAAGGACAGCAGAAATGTAATCAAAATACATAACATATAGACATTTGTTTTCTGAAATTTGCATAGAATGTCAAATTTATTTTAATGTCAAGTAGCTCTTTTAAACAGTAATACTGTTAACTCTTTTATACACGTTCATGTCAAGCTTGAGATTCACGTCAGTCAGTTTTCATTTTTGACTTTCAAGTTTTTATAAAGGACGTCACCCGACTGACTTTTTTTTGTTTGTTTTTTTTCCACAGCAAACACTAAAATGACCTACAGTCAATATAAACCAGAGAAAAAAGCTTCACTTAAGTCTTTGTCAGAGTAAACCACTTAAGCTTAGGCTAGTGTGTGTTACATGTGATGTGATTCAGTTTTTCTAGCTTGATTCTGGACGTGGATCTGGCTGTAGGGAGAGGTCATGCGCTGTAGAGGTGTATGTTTTGCCACTCAAAGAATATGATGGGTTAGGGATCAGGGGTCACATAAAATCCTCATAGTCTTGTGCGTAACCTCCATCAAACTCGCCGTAGTCATCGAGGTCATCTTTCATTTTCGCTTTTAAACCACCTCCTGGTAAGCCACCTTTCTTTTTCTTTTTTCCTTTATTTTGCTGCTAATTTATTATAGACAAAGAGAGGAAAACACCACAGAATTAGGGAACAAATAATAAACATCCTACAGCCAAAATAGTTTTGATGTCCTGGCTAACCTCTTAGTTTTTCTGCTAACTTCTTTTCTGCTAATTCCGTAATTTTTGCTATAGGAACAGTGTAGAATAATGTACTGTAGAATAAATGTAGACTAAAACATCCACACTACTAACATATCGATTATACGTTAAAAAAATGTGAATATGAAATGTAAAAAAACTTGGTATGCGCCAAAATATACAGTACTGAAACTATTGAACATCATGAACGCACATTTGCCGACGGGGATTGCTCCAGCCGCACATGTTCCCAGTAGTGAAAAGGAAGTTGAGTGTGCAGTTGTAGTTGGAAATGGAAGTTGTAGGTAAAATGATGTTTTATTTCCAATCATATGGAAATGGTCGTGAATGAGGACCGAGTTAAAAAAAAAAAAAAACTGGCAGAGCAATTCCGAGAGAGATTTACTAAGACGGCAGTTATGCTGTCTATTGTTATGAAATTTCGCCATTCTAGTGGTGTACTGTGTCAACATCACGGGAGCAAATCGTCTCCTTGAAATGAAAAAATTCCATCCTGAATGAAACTCAAATTTCGAACACATTCCACATAACGTGTGTATGTTAGTTTCTTTCAATAGAAATAAACTTGACGATGATGTCTTTCCATTTCAGAACTGTATATTTTGCCACATACTGTACTTGTGTATGACATTTGTTAATATTTGCACCTGCGTGGTCATAAAGTGTAATAAATAGGCAGTCTTCCATATGATGGACATTCAATTAAAACCAGAATTAGTCTCACTGTGCAGAATAACAGTGAAAGTAAAAAAACTATCTACAGTATAAGAGTAAAATCCACCTTTACTTCTCTATATAATCCCCTGCTGCACTAATGCACTTATCCCAGTGGTTCACTAGTGCTGGGATACCTTTTAAGGTAGAAAGTTTTCTCAGCACACTGTAGCCATGATCAAACTGCCTGCTTCACATCTGAACTGCTGGCCTCCCAGGAATTTCTTTAATAGTCCAAACATGTGCAAATGGCCGGTCAGAACTGTACAGGGGATGTGGCAATAACTCTGTGCCGAGTCCCTGTAATTTAAATCTGTCTATATTCAAGGATCAGGCGTTCCACTAGGTAAATGTTGTGCCCTGGGCCACTTCGACTTCTTTTCTTTAATGGTGTTTGCACCATTCAAAGGTTTTACTGCTGTTCACTAGTTCACTACTGCTGTCTTCCCCCGTAAATGTTAAAATGTCAAAAAGCTTTTTAAAAAAAAAAAAAAAAAAATTTAATCACAAGTCCCGGTTTGACCTTAACACCCCCACTAAATTTTAAATGTCATCAATTATTAATTGCACTATAAACCTGACACCGTACCTTTTCTTGCCTCTGCTTCTCACTGAGTAACACAGTGAGGGAGTTGTTAATTTTCTTCAAGTCTTCAACTTCCACTAAAACAAAAGTCACAAAAGTCACAGCTGAAACATGTGAAAGAACATTGAGGCTCGATCTAAAGAAACACATGTGACTTTATCTAAACACAGATGATGAAGCTGTATGAAAGCCACATGAAACTCACATGATAGACACAGGTCTCTGAACAGTGACTCTAAAAAGCTGGAGTAGTGTATCGACTTCTCGTAGAGAGAGATTTTCTCTTTCAGCAACCGCTCAAACTCTGTAAAGTCATCTTTGGAGGAAGGGCTCATGGCGTCTAGTCCGGTTACGTTATTGGATACTATGCCTAACAGGCGGAAACAACAAAAACCTCATCCTTAAAGTACGTCATGCATGGATTAACATATTTAGACATCTTTAGAATAATAACAGATAAAACATGCAGATAAAACATGCATTTATAATATAATATGTAGATAAAAATAAAAAAAACAGCACTCACCAAAAGCATCTTTGGCTAGCTCCAAATCTGAATCCTCCTGAAGTTTCTTCACTCTAAGTTTTTCTGCTAACTCGTCCTCAGGGGTGCATTCTGAGCTGTCGTTAGATTCCTCTAACTGCCACAAACATAGTTCTCATTAAGAGCAATTTAGCAATTTTCCATTTAGCGTTCCAGATTTAATACAAGTAAATTTATTTCTCTAAACAAGAACATATATCTTAATATAATCCTATTATAAGGGGCCCACTTTATGTCAAGACTACCCAAATGCTTCATAAATATATAGAGTCAGCCAAAAAATGTACACGCACATCAGGAAAAGAAAAACTTGTATAAATTTTTGAATACTAAATGTATTGTTACAAGTTATACATTGATATATATGGTAATATTATGATGATAATATGATATCAGACTATTTTAAGTGTGTACAAATTTTTTTGGCTGACTCTGTAAATACTTGTCATGAAGATATATATATATTGTATAATTTACACCTGTTGAAAAGAACAACTGATCTACATGGTATTTTTGTTTTTGCACTCGAGTCAATCCACAATTTGAACGAGTCCTTGCATGTCTGTAGTCAATGACTAAATACTGGTTTAACTATCACTGCACTGTGCTTGCACACTACCTTCACTCCTTTATATTTCAGCCAGATTTGTGATCTGTTAGGTAAAAAAAATCATTCCGTTTGTAATTTATGTAATTAAATATAATGAATGTTCTGTCTCTGTCTCACCAACACCACAGCAGAAATTTACAACACAACAGTATAAAAATGACAAATCAATGTGCGTTCGCATTCTCTTCCGTATTATCACATGTCCACTACAGCAGCATAATTAAAGGCATGGTACTGTAGCTCTTGTCCAGTAATTCACTGTGGTAGTCAGGGAACACATTATTAACGAACATATTAAATACATAAAAAAAATGCACAATGCCATGAATCACTTACCTGCTTCTGAAGTTCCTCCTGTTTTTTCTTTTGTAAACTCTCCTTCTCTTTGATTTTATCAATAAGTTTTTTCTTCTCTGATGGCTTTGTCACTGCAACTAAGAATTCAAAATGTGCTAACTGAAACAAACAAGCAAAAGGTTTGCTTAAAGGATGTAAAAATGTACTTTAATTCACCTGTTTCTGTTTCTGTCACCTTTTCTTCCTCCTCCTCCTCATCATCCCAGTTATCCTGAATGAGTAACGAGATAAGCACATAGTCTATATCTTTATAAGAGCAGTATGATGGGTAAATCAGAAAAACATGACAAGATATGGTATTATAGGAAAATTAAAAGTTGGTGTGATCTACCCTGTCATGAAGTGGAGATAACACCCTGATCTTTTCCTGTTAACAGTAACAACCAATACTGTATGTTTTATTACGCTTGACAGAATTTTGCCAACATTACCAAGTCTTTATTTGTTCAAGAACATGTCAAAGTGTTTTTTTCCCCTGCAGATCACACGATAGCTACCAGCCAAGGAGGGAGAAGGTCTATACGTGCTTCCTCTGAAGTCAGACGACCACAACGTTTTAAAACCACTATTCATGCAATGTCTGGTTTGGCATAACACACTGAGAGGAAAACATTATCTACTCACTTCCATATGCATAAGCTTACAGACAGCCATGATTGGCTAGTGTCACTGTGATTGACCCGGGAAAACACAGTATGCCACACATCCGTCCTTCAAAAAATAGCCAATTTTGCGCTCTTGAGTCCCAGCATTCTGCTCACCAGTCTCTCATTTTTTAGTCTCAGAAAATAGTTTGTTAAGAAAACCCAGAAAGATGTCCGTCCTAATGACTCTCCTATGTTTATCTTTACAAAATGGTCACACAAAGTGCTGCCTGAAAATTCCTTCCATAAATGACAAATTAGGATCTACAGGAGACACCAACAATAATGGATTAAATTGCTACAGTATATTTAAGTTAAAATCAATATACATTCGGTTCCAGAGTCTGCCTGATTTTTTTTTTTTTTTTTTTTAGAGATGAGGGAAAATCAAATCATGCTGACTCCAGAATCTATTTTTTTGTTTATTCTTTTTTTTTTATTTACGTACATTTGCATTTGAGGTGGTTAAAATGTTGCCCACCCATGTTGAAACCCACCAAGCATGGGGAGGACATGCAAACTTCACACACACAGACCCGAGGTGGGAACTGAACCCACTACGTTACCATGCTGCCATTATTATTATCATTATGATGATATTGAATCAAGATATGTATAAATTCCTGATATTTATAGAGTTGGAATACAAATCGAATTAATCGCCTTTTTCAACGCAGTGTGTTAGCATTTCTGAGAATATAATATATGACCATAGGTTTGTGAACACCTGACCACCATCATGTGCTTGTTGACAACATAAACCCCCCCCACCCCCTCCTTTCCGTTATAACCCAAATCTTCAGGGAAGCTCAGTAGATGTTGGCGTGTGGCTTTGGGGGTTTGTGAACAATCAGTCACAAAAGCATTAGTCAGGTCAGGCACTCATGTCTAGGTGATGAGGTCTGGGGTGCAGTCAGGGTTTTGGTTCATCCCAAAAGTTTTCGGTCGGGTTCATGTGCATGACATGGAGCTCTTCTACTCCGACTTTGACAAACCTTGTCCTCATGCACAAGGGCATTGTCATGCTAGGACATGTGTTGCAGTGAAGGGAAATCCTAGCGCTACCCCAGCCAGTGGATGGGATAAAACGAGAGGGTTTTTGCGTCAGGAATTGCAGTCGGGTGTAAAACCTGTGCCAAGTTGTGTGTGCGGATCAGATGGTCCTCTGTGGCGACCTCGCGACGAGAGCAGCCGTAAGATTAACAACAACTTTAGAGAAGAACCACACAAGGGGGTGGGTGTCCGTATACTTTTGGTCATAGTGTGTAGGGGATTGGACATGTGCCAGAAATCAGGTTAATTGATTTCAGAAGCCTTATTCCTATAATGTCTGTTTCTGCAACACTAAGATATGGTTTATGAAGGGAGTATTTGCATGCTTTCCTATTCAGTCCTCACTGTCACAGTAAGTATTACTCAGAGCATCTCTCCCCTCCTCGCCATCAGCATGTGGACACTGATGATGATGATGATGATGGTGGTGATGATTATGATGATAGGGAATAACCTGCTCCTCCAGTTTTATAGCTAGCTTGCGAATCCTATAGACACATTAAGGCTGATTCACGATAATAAAAGCAACGAGAGTCAGCGGGCAGACAACAAGCCAAGTTACTAACTTTGACATCTTCATCCTCATCCTCGCCTTCCCACTTGTCATGCCCTGGCGCCTTCTTGAGGGGCTCTTCCGGCTCGAAACTGTCGGCATCTGGGGCAGAAGGAGAAAGCGGTTCATTAGGCGAGACAACGACACGCTGATGCACAGACTGCACATGTGCTCTGGATACTGAGAATGAGGAGAAGCAGCAGGCACGCTGAGTGTTTCTCACCCCAACTATCCGCGTCCGCCATTTCGGAAGGACCACTGAAGTGCAGTGCAGTGAACAGCCCACAACACAGCTACTTCCGCCTGCGAGCTGAGGGGGAAACACTTCAAAATAAAAGCTCGTACTGCTGCTAATATTAATACCTTGCTTAGTGCTTAGCACTGTGGCCTAGCGATGGGAAGTTTCTTTGAATCTCGTTTATCAAAATGAACGAATCTTTTTTTAATTCATTTAGTTCATTTCGTTCTTTTGATCAGAAATTTTTTTTAAAATGTTGCATTTTCAATAAAAAAAGACCCCCAATATGTCTACAAACACACATTTTGGCTACAGTTCCAGTAATAAATGTATTACAATGCAGCTAAGGACATATTATAATAAACAGAATGAGTAGCTCACCTCGCTCATATCCTCCAGTCTGAGTCGTTCGTTCTTTTGAATCTATTGCACCGCATAGCGTCTTTGGGAGTCACGTGACAAAAGAACGAAAGACTCGGAGTAGAAGAGTCATTGAGAAAGGATCGCTCATTTCTGTTTCCTGTACATAACCTACGGTGGTTTTGCGATGATTTGCACATGCGCGCCTAGTGGAAAATGAACAAATCACTCTTCGAGACTACTCATTCTTAACGTTAAAGATTCGTTCAAAAAGAACGAATCGTTCATGAACGACCCATCACTACTGTGGCCTCGAAACCTCCAGGGTCAAGGCTTGGCCTCCAGCCTCGCGTCTGTGTGCATGTTCTCCACGTGACCCCACGTGTACAGAATAAAGATAGATGATGAAAGAATAAATGAATATATCAGTAGTGGTAAAGTTAATAACTCACTCACTGACTCACTCATTGTCTATACCGCTTTCCCTGCAAACAGGGTCGTGGGGGTCCTGCAGCCTATCTCAGGAGAGGTGGCGTACTCCCAGAACAGCGTGCCAATCCATCACAGGGTACACACATACACTCATTCACACACTACAGGCAATTTGGGAATGCCAATGTCTTTGAACTATGGGAGGAAACTGGATTACTCAGTGAAAACCCAGCAAGCACAGAGAAGAAATGGACACAGACACGAGGCAGGAATCCAAAACCCTCCACCCTGGAGGTGCAAGGCCACAGTGCTAACCACTGCACTACCGTGCAACCATAACTATTATTATTATTATTATTATATAATGACATTATCACAAATACATAGTATTCAACATAGACAGGAAGTTACAAAGCTACAACGGTTCTGGAGGTTACATAATGAAAACCTGAGATAGATATGATTCACTTTTTTAATTCTCGATATTCCTTATCATTCTGCTTGTGTTTATTTTTAGGGAAAGCTCTCTTTGGGGGAAAGTACAGTATGAGCCTTTACACCTAATTGGATTAGATCCATATTATTGCAGATTTTCATTTAGCCGGGAAGGAACCAGACCTGATTCTACTTATTTAAACAGTTTATCTTGAGCTTCAAACAGTTATCTGGTGTGGTGCCTAGTTTACTATAAAGAGATCACAGAGATGATTACTTTAAAAAAAAAAAAAAATTATGAAAATGGTTTGAAGATGAGGCAGTACTCTAGTGTCCTCTGGGTGCTCCAAGTTTCTTTCCACAGTCCAAAGAGATATAGATTAAATTAATTAGTATTTATGAATCCTCACAAGCACATGAGAATAAGCAGTATAAAAAATGAGTGAGAAAGTGCTTAAAGATGAAACGAACAAAGCCAGTATCGACGTGACAGTGCAAGAGTTCATTAAAAAATGATTTTGTTTCCATTTGTGAAGTTTATCCATGTACTGTACTGTGATGTTTCATGTTGGAAAGCAGAGATACACTGTGAATTTGATAGTTTTTCTTTTAACAGAAAGCCACAAAGTGTTTTATTCCTCTTATACCACAGCAATTTGCCCACTATTTTTTCATTTATCAAAGTCCAAGTCAAACTTATAGTTGATATTATGTTGATAACTTTATGTGTTATTTCATAGTTTTTTTTTTTTAAACTATGAACTAACACATATGGCATCAGGTAATTAAGTAACAACATGAACAATCAGTTGTTATGTTAAGACATGAAGGTCAAGCTTTTCTTGCAAGAGTTCTTGCAAGAACAGTATTGTCAAGTGCATTTGCAAAACCCATCAAGCACCATGATGAAACTGGTTCGCATGAAGACCTTCCCAGGAAAGCAAAACCAAAAATCACCTCTGCCGCTGAGAAGAAGTTTATTTAGGGTTACCAGCCTCAAAAATGACCAATTAACATCAATGCAATTAGAGCTGTTATGAAGGCTTTACAGAGTATAAGATAACATTTAATTATTTGTCACATGTACCTTACAGCAGGATGAAATTATTTTTTCACATATCTGGTGTCAGAATGCAGAGTCAGCCAGGATACAGCACCCCTGGAGCAAACAAGCTTAAGGGCCTTGGGCAAGGGCTCAACAGTGGCATCTTGGCGGTGCTGGGACTTGTACCCCCGACCTTCCAACCAGTAACCCAGAGCCTTGCCTGTTTGAGCCAACACTGCCCCCTTTAGTAGCAGACACATCTCACTATCAACTGTTCAATGGAAGTTATTGCATTTTTAGATACATTCAGGATTGTTTTACTCTCACTCTCACTTTCATCGTCTATACTGCAGGATAAAAGAGACTTAGGTTTTGAGGGTAAAGGAGACAAGGCTTACAAGATAAAGGAGACTTGGGGTATGAGATAGGGTACACCTGGATGAGGTGCCAATGATACACACACACACACATTCACATACTCATTCACACACTGCATGCAATCTGGGAATGCCAATTAACCTAATCGGTATGTCTTTGCACTGTGGGAGGAAACCGGTGTACCTGGAGGAAACCCCACGAAACACAGGCAGAACATGCAAACTCCACGAACACAGACCCGAGGTGGGAATTGAACCAGGGGGTGCAAAGCGACAGTGCTAAAAACGAAGCCACGGTGTGGCTCACTATTTTACATTGTAGAAAGAAATACAAATCGGGAAGTGCATGGAATTAGAAGGTGTGTCCAAACTTTTGACTGGTGAGCTAAGTGATATGAATTTGTCTACAAAGAACGCAGAACGTCTAAGGGGGCCGTGCAATGACTTTTATTTTGATCCTGTCCCGGCTTTCGGAGGCAGGATTGTCCATGTGTTTAATGCTGCTGGCTTTGTCCAGTTTATCTGCCCCTGCTGCGGTTACCATTGAAACAGGATGGCAGCTGAAACTCCGCTTATTTCATGCAGTGAAGGTAAAGTCAGTGCAACATCACCTCAATGCAGTGCACGTTTTCAACCACCTGCAGGCTCGCTTGCATCCATTAGTTTGTCGGTATGTCTTTAAGTCAGTAACGTTCTGTCCCGGGATGCTGCGTGTGTATGTGTGTGTGTGTGTGTATATATATGTGTGTGTGTGTGTGTGTGTGTGTGTGCGCGCGCGCTGCATCCACGTTCCTAAACACTCCACATCCCCGCTTTAAGCTCGTTACTGTAGCTCACACACGCCTGTCCACCCGAATCCTCCGGTAAGCTCGTTTAACAAGTATCTGTGTAAATGTGCGTACAGTACAACGGCTTTGTGGTCTTTTCATTAGTCATGTTTTCAGTGAGAGACTGGCTGCGATGCTTGGACACAATTCCGCGAGGAGACAAAGACAACTGCACCAAAAGCACCAGTGCATTCTGTCTGCAGTGTGGACATCATGTCTGTGCTTCCTTCTCTAATGACGCATCTCTGGGGTTTGTGGCTGGACATGATCTTAGAGTTCCCTCAGTGTCTGTGGTGTCTCAAACGCTGAGTCCAGCGAATGTCTCATTACAAATTCTGTGTAATTGTGCAGCTAAACCTGTATGTTGCTCCAACTGCACTTGAGTCTCTCTTGTCTCTGTCTCTCTCTCTCTCTTGTCTCTGTCTCTCTCTCTCTCTTGTCTCTGTCTCTCTCTCTCTCTTGTCTCTGTCTCTCTCTCTCTCTCTCTCTCTCTGTCTGTCTCTCCCTCTCTCTCTCTGTCTCTATCTCTCTATGTCTGTCTGTCTCTCCCTCTCTCTCTCTTGTCTCTGTCTCTCTCGTTCTGTCTCTCTCTCTCTCTCTCTCTCTCTCTCTCTCTCTCTGTGTTTCTGTCTCTTTCTCTCTGTCTCTATCTCTCTATGTCTGTCTGTCTCTCTCTCTCTTGTCTCTGTCTCTCTCGTTCTGTCTCTCTCTCTGTGTTTCTGTCTCTTTCTCTCTGTCTGTCTGTCTGTCTCTCTCTGTGTGTCTCTCTGTCTCTCTCGTTCTGTCTCTCTCTCTGTGTTTCTGTCTCTCTCTCTCTCTCTGTGTCTCTATCTCTCTATGTCTCTCTGTCTGTCTCTCTCTCTCTGCCTCTCTCGTTCTGTCTCTCTCTGTGTGTTTCTGTCTCTCTCTCTGTGTCTCTATCTCTCTATGTCTCTCTGTCT